>VZRQ01000114.1:1120807-1167540 GCA_013397975.1 Machaerirhynchus nigripectus | reverse complement strand
GGAGGGAAGGAAGGAGAGATGGGCAGTTTATGAGAAATACTGATCCAGAGTCAGCCTTAGGAAATGTGTCCAGATCTTAGAGTCAGGTAAGAAGACTTGTTTTTTCCATTATGGTATGGACATGGAATTTGAGGTATTTCTACTGGCCATTGTAATTGCATTGGTATGTTTCGTTACTTTTAAATGTTTTAGTATTTGTACTATGGTACAATACACCATATATACAGTATATATAGTGTTTGTCAAGAGGTCTCTAGATTTGTTTCACCTTTCTTCTTGGTGGATTTCCCCATGAAGTGTTTTGTTTGTAGGTTTGTTTTTTGTTTTGTTTGGGGTTTTTTTTATGATTAAACTCTACATAAAAAACAAGATCCAGGTCCTGCTATGATTTTGTCCTTGTTTTTGCTTTTAAATTGGAGGAAGGATCACTGAGTTGCAATACATTCTGCTCTATGAAAAAATACTGTAGGAAAGGTCTAAATGTAACATCTAGAGTAATGATTTCAGCAGGAAGGGATGAGCTTCTTTATTAGTTACTAGGGGTCTTTTTTTTTAAAAAAAAGCACCATCTTCCACATATCTGAATCTGAGCAAGAGCTGAAAGCACAATCTCTTGAAGACTCAACCATTTGTCACACTAACCATCTCCAAACTGCTGAAACCTGCTGAAGAAAATTGTGCAACCAAGTGCAGTGAACTGTCAAAATATAAATCAAAGTTTAAAAGATCTGCAGAGTTTCGATTTAAGAATTGGTTTAAGTTTTATTGATCTGAGATTCGTTTAAGTTTTTAACATGCATTATAGACAGAGACAGTTTGCAGTCTAAATTGGATATTATTATTCCATCTCTGATGAGTACAGTTACTCTGCCTGGGGCAGTATCTAGCCAGACTGCACTTCTTAAACAGTGAACAAACCAAACCATTGATTATGAGAAATAAAAACACCATACTCAGTAAGAAGTTTTAGAAGTGGGAATAAATCAGTAACTCCAGCTAATTTGTGTCATGGAGTTGTCAGTTTGCATTCACTTGCTCTCAATTCTATTACTCCAGTTTTTATACAAATCAAAAATACTACTCAAATATTGTACCAAATTACACATTTGCACAGTTTTTGGAGGGAGAACCCTAGATAAGGCAGGGACTAATGAAGGGATTTAGTTTTCCTCACAGAAAATGTGTGGTTTATTGGTAGACCGTTAAATGTTTTGTTGATTCTTATTGTACAATGGTACTCAGATTTGAAGTTAATCTAATCCCTTTCCAGTTATTCCAAATTAATTATTTTCTGAACAATGGCATTTTAAAGACTCATGTTGAGCCTTCATATTTCATCTGGGAGTTTACCTAGCATGCTAGTTAACAGCATTAGCAACTAGTTAATGCTAATACCCCCTTTAAGACAAATGGCAGAAATTCCACATTTAGCAAGGGATTTTTCGAAGAAGCTAGTCACAGATTGAGAAGAAAAGCAAGAGACTGAATGTATGTTTTCTATGCAGTCTCTCACTGGAATGAGAAGCAGGTCAGGTTCTGGAACTTTTTAGGACAAGGGTAGGGAATCTGGAGCCAGTTGACTGGCACCTCACAAATTACATTAGACTGAAAGAAAAAAGGTGCTACTAAAGATTGGTGTGCGAGGAGGGAGAGGAACTCTCACCACATGCTCTATCCTGATATTCAATGATCATGCATGTTAGTTTCTCTGAAAAATGTAGTTTGTGATGAGCTGTGGTGTTGTGTATTTGAAAATGAGTTTCTGCATTGGTATAGATTTTTATTTCTGTTGAGCTGTATGCAAGTAAACTTGCTCTGTAAATTGCACATTAAAAACATCAGTGGTCCAGAAAGCTAGATAATGGTCCCTCTTCTTTTTTTTCTTTTTCATATTTCTTAGTAACTCTACCTCTTCTATTGAAACAAACAAGTGTGTTCAGGAAAACAAAATCTTTCTCTTATTTGCAAGGGATTTGAAAACGCTAGATCTAAGTACATGTAGCTGTAATCAATATTCCGTATTGTTGTGGAAGACTACAAATCCTGTTCATCTGAACAGAACAAATTTTCATCTGAAAGCCTCTAATCCCGCTTCCAGTTGCTACCAGCCATGAATATACCCACAGTCTGTATTTTACTGTTTGTCCATGAGGTGGCAAACACTGTTGATCCTTGGCCTGCCACAGAGAGATATAACATGTCAGAGTTGCTGATATTTTTTACGATCAGTGTGGTAGTTGCAGCAACCTTTCTGATGTTTTGCAGTAAAGGTGTTTTATATTTGCCAGGATGTAGCAGCATCATGATTTCTCTCCTGAAAAAGCTTGTCAACAAGGTTATGATCCCTTCCTTTTTCCTCTGCTCCTTGCCAGGTTCTGGCTCAGCTACAGTGGCAATTACTGCCCATGATTTAAATGATGCAGGGCAGAGAGCAGTGAGGAGCTGGAACAGGGTGGAGCTAGGAGCATGTTTGAGCAGACTTAAAAATTTATTGTAAAAGAAATTCTTGTGTGGATTTATACCTTAGTTTCCATGGGGGAAAAAGTTTCTCTCTTGATCAGTTCATTTTTTGTCCTGCATGGATAGGGCACCTGGGCCTTCTGAGTGAAGCTTGCAGGATTAAAGTCCTGGTGGCAAACAACAAAGAACCAAACTATGTTAGCTTTTAGGAGAAACTCCAGAACTAATTTTGGTGTTCTATATATATGCAAATATGAGGGTGCTTTGCTGTACTTCACAGACCTCCCCAATAGGATGTACACAAAAAAGCCTCTTTCAGTTTTTAGCATTTATAGAATTTAGAAATTTGTGGTGATTGTTCTTTGCAGATACACAACAAAGTATGAATTCTCTTAGATTCAGAATGTTACTAAAACAAAGTCTTCTTCTAATTAAGTTTAAACACTCGGGCGTCTCTGACATTTAGCCTACTTAATAGCATTTCTTTCATTTTTGTAATTTAAAGCGGATCTGCTACTGGCATTTATGTAAGGTCCATTTCTTCTTGTATTTGGTTTGTTAGTTCCTTAAGAAGCTCCATATTTAAAGCGTGCCAAGGTAATAAAGTGGTATGCACCCTATAAAAATCAATAATTATAAAAGCAGACAATCATCCTTCTCCCAGATTCTCCTGCTTACTAGCTCTGGGATATAGTGTTCTTCAGTTGAGTTCTGTTTTGTTACGTTTTATTAGGCAAAAATCAATAGACATGCTTGGCTATTTTATGGCAGTGTACCTTTGCCAGATTCATTACCTGTGTGTTACAAATGAGGAAATTGAGAGTAGCTGTGTGACTTGCTCGGGGTCATACCTGAAATGTGGCAGTTCTGCACGTTTTCTGACTTTAGCTGAAACCATTAGACCTCTTTACCTCTCCCAGGGGAATTGCCTGGAGACTATGCGCTGGTTACACAGAAATAGAAGTTTTGCTGCTGGCATCATTGGATTAGAGTTTCTCTCATGTTGCTTGGATTTTCTTCCACCTTGTTTTTCTTTTAGAAGTCTTTTTGCTGATTGATAGGAAACACGTACTCAAAAGTTCATTTGAAACAAAGGGCAGCTGCTAGCAGCTGCATTATGAAAACAAGGAGAAAGCAAAAGGTGAAGCCAAAAACCAAATTGCTTTGATCAGGGCCATGATTTACTGCCTCTATTGATGTATAAATATTTTGTAATGTTTGAAGAATGCATTAAAAAGTATTTTTCTAGCATTGAATGAGTAGAAGTAGGGAGTTTTATTCACTTGATGTGTCCTGAATAGAGAAGAAGTGTAAATATATTCTTGTTATTGGGACAGTATCATTTTAGGAAAGGGCTCTTTGGTTACTATTGTTAGTGGCCCATACTTTGTGGGGGTCTTGAAGTCTTAAGTTACTGACCATGGTTCTCATAGCAAATAAAAATGGGTGGTTTTTTCAGCTATTTCAAGTAAGTGCAGATGATGAAAAAAAAAATCACAGCATTTAAGAGATATAGTGTGATGGTAGGGTTTTACATGAAATTATGAAGATGTCTGCTGTCATTACTACTTCTTTTTTATGCTATTTATGCTGCAGTGCTTTCAGTGCATTGCTCTTCTCTAGGTGTGAAAAGTAGTTATACTACCACCTAGTAAATATCATGTTTATACAACAGAAAAATAGCTTCAATAATGTTAAAATTTTAAATTTGTTCAATGCAGAAGGGAGCTAATATCTTAGGGTCTCATTTTTAAAGAAAAACTAAACTTTGAGAGTGGAAAAAGTGAAGATTCTGACAGCTTTGTTACTTCTATCATACATTTTAAAATCTGCTTTTCCATAATAATTTGTGAGAAATCTTCCCTTAAAACTATGAAATACTTTGCTTCTGGAAGTGTTTCTACAGCCTTACATTTTTCCTGGTGCTAGGGATGTGATTGCAACTTAATGATTCTTGCTGGGGAATAGAAGAGGGGATTGAGCCTGATCTGTCTAATCTGGACCTGAGCATGGTCAGGTACTCCTACAGCTTCCATCAAGTCATGGGGCAAAAAGTAATGCATCTCATCAGGTTTATGCCTCTGGCCTTGCCTTTGATTATGACCCTAGTTAGAAAAAATAAGTTTCTCAAAATTTCTTGCCTTGCTATAGAAACTTTCTGTCCTGCACTTTTACAGAGGAACATTACATCTCTAAAAGAGAGTAAAATTGTCACTTTTGCTGTTATTTTGTGAAATGTGCAATATTCATTAAGCTCTTTCAGAAGACATTGGATCATGATTTTTCTCCTTGGTAGCTGTGTTCTTAGTCAGCAATTATGGTACTTGAAATCTGGGCTGTGATTATGTCTTACATGGATGACTTCAGTTTGTTGGGAACGGAATGTTCTTCTTTGTTCTCTGTGTCAATTTATGTCTAATACAGAATAAAAACTTGAAAAATGTTCTCATATTTATGATTTTGAGACCTCGAGTTCCTAGCTCCACAAATAATTTACTATCAATTACATTTAAAATTATCATCAGTTGGAAATAGAAAATGGAATTACTTCTGTGACAAACTGATTGAAATGTTTTGTCCAAATGACTACTTTATGCCTAGGATATATCTGCATCAGTCCATAAATTCTATTTGCTCTGTCCTGAAAGCCAGTTCCTCAGGGTAGTTATCAAAAGAAAAAAGCATTTTGTGCACTGAACTCTTACCATCATTTAGATAATTACCCTTGATAGTTGTATTTGTGTGTCAGATGTGATATGGTGCCCATCTAATTAAAGATTACTGTCTCTGTGGGGGTAAAAGGGAAAAAAATATTCTATAAAAAATGTTGTACATTTCATTTATTATTTTAGTTATTTTAGAAAGCTGTTTCCTTTTTTTAACCTTTCTATAAAGAAAAAAAGTGTATTTGCAATCTCTTATTATCAGAAATCCCGTATTACAAATATGCCGCTCTGATTTAGCAATACTCTTACAATGTAGTTTTATTTTCACGGCAGCCAATTCATCATTACGTTGGAATAACAGAATACTTTACCCCCTGATGGCTGGTGCTATAGCTAAATGTTCAAGGTCACTGTGTCTTGCATAGATTTTATTTTTACCATACGTAGCATTTTCATTTAGCTAATCCTGATCAAGCAGCCTTCTTTTATTTTTTTGCCTTTAGTTTCTTTGATAAAACTTGCCCAGGGACTCATTAAATCTTAATTCACAGTACAAACCTTAACTGGACTCATTCCCTGCAGTGTAGCTCGTCAATTCTTTGTAGATCTGTCCTTTTGTGAACTAATTGCGTATTTTCTATCCCCTTCAGTTCTCATGCTAGCCTGGGCATTTTCAGAGAGCATCATTCACACTTGTCCCTCTGAAAGAATAACATGCTCAAAAAGACCAGAGATAACCAGTATGCTTGACTTCTTGAGTTGTTTTAGGACAGAGTCCTATCATATAAAACCAGTGCACAGCCTGTTCAGTGTGTTAAGCCTATTACCTAGAGGTCCAGCCCAGAAAAAAAATGTAAGAACATATTTAATCACTTAATTTTCAAAGCATGAATAATTTTATCGGTGTCAATGACATTACCAATGCTTAAAGCAATTGGGCTTCTGTCCTGCTCTAGTGTGAAGGTTCAGAAAACGTTTCTGTTCTTTTACAGCCAAAAATAATCTCATAAATACAATAATTTTAAAATGTGCCAAAAAAAGTTGGGTTGAAGGAATTCCTCTGGCATTTCAAGCACAATGAATTTCTTGCCTGATTTAGAAATACAGGAAGAAGGCCTTCTATGGAAAGCTAGTCACAGACTATAATTACAGTGTAGACTATTCTGTTGCTGTGTAAAAAAAATATGATGGTTTTGGTTAGTTGGCTCTTCAGTGGGTTGGTTGGTTTGTTTTTTAGTCTGTGTGTTCTCTTGGCTTATAGAAGTGCTAGAGGGTGCTATCAGGATGAAAAGCCAGCTTTGCTGAGGCTGAAATAAATCAAGGAAAAATGCTAATTCCCTAATGCTGTTTAATGGAATCACTAAGTCTTTTCTTCAGTCTTGACACAATTTTGCATTCATTTCACTGGTAAGATTTCCAGTAGCTTCCATGGCCCCGTATGTGCCTTAGTATGGTTTAAGGGTATAAAAAGAGTGTATCTTATTTCTAAGCATTTGGAGTGTGAGCATGATTCATAATGCTGGAAGAGCATTTATCACAAACTTTATCTCAAAATGTATTTGCTATTGTGACAGCACCTTTCAAAGGTGAAGTAAAAATGACTTGCTGAATGAAATAGTCATTTTTAGATGAGTCCCTCTATCCAAAGGTGCCCCTTTAGGGTTCAGGCATAATAGCTGGGAAAGCAGTGTCACGGTGGGTGTGGATGGTCACGTCAATGACTTTCCCAGAAGTGTCTCCTAGGAAGCTGCTTCGGCGAGGCCACTGCACACGCACACAGTCACACGTGCACACGGGTAAATCCAAAAGAAAGCCGACGACGAAGAGTCTGGGAAGGGTCTTCGTTTGGAGTCCCACAGGGTAGGTTTGTTACAGCCCATGCATGCAAAGGAATCCAGGGATGAAGTACCAAAACCATGGGAGGGTCCAGGGTTTTATATGGGGATGATGGGAGTGGAGAGAGCATCAGAGGACCAATGATCTGAGGGTACAGGGGTGGTACATAGGTGGGGCCAGGGTAAAGGGAAACAGTGAGGGAGGGGCAAAGGAACAAGGGCCAATGGGAGAACGAGGAACGGAGAACATTCTGTAACTGGGACATATAAGGTAGAAAGGGGCAGGGAAGCCAGCGGGGGAACAAAACTGGGCTACATTAACATAATGGAGCAAGGCACCTTGGGAAAGGCCCTTTTCGTCTCCTTAGCAAAGGAGGATCTCCTAGGGGTTGTTCCTCCAATGGACTCTGTCACTTTCCTGATCGGGAGGCCCGTCGGCTCTCACAAGCAGCCTGATTTTATGTAAATTACTGAAGTTAACACGTCATTGAAATCTGAAGCACAATGCAGTAGCATGTTACAGAGAGAGAACTTCTGTAAAAAGTTACTTAGATCATTTTCTTAAACAACCAAAAGCAGCTTACTTTTGATAAGCTAAAAAGCACCCCCCCCCCAAAAAAAAATTATACCGATTGTTTCTGTTGGTCCTAAAAGATGGCATAACCAGTTTACAAATGTAACTGCAATGAGCAGTGTACATTGCTAAAAGTGTAAATTTGTTATTTATCACTGTTGTTCTTCTTTCCTGTTCAAATAATAATTAACAAAAAAGTTAAAGTTCTATTGTGATATAATTTTTTTGAGCCATGTCTTTAAGTGTTTGTTAAAACTTATCTTTGTGAAACAACAACATCTGTTTGCTGCAGTTACTGCTGTTGCTGTTTCAAGAAGCATTGCTGGGCTTGGCCGTTTGGGAATTTATTACGTTTGTTGGGAAACTTGCCTATCTGATTAACTGCTTATGTTCACTCTGACTAGGGTCTCTGAAGCGGCTTAAGTGGGAATCCTGATGGGTGATTTTAGGCTCTTACAAGCAGGGAATTAGTATGTGGCTGGTCTTTTGCTGTCTGAATTGCTGAAATGCTCTGCTGTTGTATGATCAATCATTTCACTGCAGAGGAAAAATTAGCACACTTCCTTTTGCCTCACTGAAACCTGTATGTACTTGATTGTATAGTTGCCCTGGGGTTTAGTGTCTGCACAGGTGGAGAGAGGGTAGATGTTTCAAATACAGAAAACTGAAGTACTGGAAAACCATGTGCACTCTCATGCCGTGTTGTCTAAAAGTGGAAATCAGCATTAGATTACTGACTTCAGTCCAATGTGTGGGAGAGTGGTGGCTGATACAAATGGGTGCTAAAAATCTCCTAGGTGTAACACAGGGCAAATATGAGTCCCATTTCCATTTGTGACTGGAACTGGACAGTAAAGCTATACTCAAAATTGGTTGTAAAAAGTATGTGTTCAGAGCTCAGAACCTGTCTAGGGTGAACACAATCGTTTATGTGTTGCCTGATGCCACAGTTGTTTCCTGTAGCACTGCTGTGTTCCATAGAACTAAATGTACCATGGCACTGCTACTACTGCTTTGCCTTTACCTCTGTGAATTCAGAGCATTTGCATCCTACAGGTGGTATTTCAATACTGCGTTCATTGCACTGTTCTGCTTTGTAAACTGAGTGCCATCTGGATTTTTTTTTCCTGCCTGGGAATCTCTAAGCACAGCGTAGTTAATTAGTTTAAGATTTTAGAACACATTCTTGGGGCTCCTTTAAAAATAAATAATATTTTGTCTATTTGTATTACGTTACAGCAAAAACAGACCTGGCATTTTCTTCCCTTTCCTTATCATGATAAAGGTCAATTAAAAAAAAAAAAAAAAAAGAGAAAGAAAAGAACTTTTAAAGCAAAATTGATTTCAGAGACCCCCAGTCCAAACTTATTTATGTTTTATGGCAGGTGTTTCAGCAATTATTACTAATTGGAAAATTAGATGCCGTTGCTATAGCAGCATCTTTATTCACTAATTGGTTTTGGCACATTTTAACTGGCACTAGCTCAGCTAGACACAAAGCTATTCAAATGAAACCTGTGAAGGTTTGTATGGAAGTGGTGAGCCAGTGCTGAAAGTCAGTACATTAATGTTCCACCTCTTGGTCCTGGGCACAGACCAGGTTCTCTGTGGGAGCACAAGCAAGACCTTGGTGGCCTCATCCATATTTGTAAAGCAAAGGAAACAGGAAATTGGACATTCTGAGCTACAGTTCCTCAGTTTTATTCTGCATGTCTATTTTGGCTGTATCAGTTGCTGCAGGGTCAACAAACTCATGTGATTCTCCTTTTCAGATTGCTTTCTGCTGCTTTTCGTGCTTACATTTGAGTGGACGATGTGTTTCTTTGCTGATCTCCAAAACCTTTGAACTCATCTTTCTTGACTTGTATTGTGCTTTTTCCTTTGGTTCCTGCAGTGAATATTTATTGGGGCTTTAGGGGTTTTGTCATTGAAGTTACCTCCATGTACAATGTAACATTTATTTACTGGGCAATTCAGGTTTCGGTTTAGTGTATCTTTGGATGTGCTTCACAGTAGGATGGAGCTCCACTGACATGCTGCAAACTGGAGAATTTTCATACTTTAATCACCTTACTTCCTTCTTGAGCTTTGAGAGGTACAGCTTGCTATGAAAAATTCTTCTTTTTATTCTTTTTTTTTTAATTTTCTTCTCTACCTGTCCTGGATTTTGTGAAAACTTTGAAGTCTGGAAAGTTAGTAGAATTTGAAAATGAACAGCACTTTCAAATCTACTTGCTTGCCCCTGCCCTGTCCTTACATTTTAGATGGTCTTCCCATCCAGCCATCCTTCTGTGATGGTAGGTACCATGTGAATGACAGAGAAGGCTTGCTTAAAAATAACTCTGGTTTCTTGGCAAGTATTACCTCTTCACCATTCATTCTCTGCCTTTTCTCTGTAAGAGTCTTTTTAAGTTAGTGAAAAAGAAGTTGAAGAGATTTTCAAGGCAAGGATGGTGTAAAATTTTTCTGGCTATATGTCTGAGTCAGGAAGGCATAGTGGCAGTGTATGTGTTATATATTCTGTTAGAGAAAAAGAAGATTTCTGTTTGGGAGGCTTGGGTGCATGAGCTACATTGAGAAGTCTTGTGTGTGTGTGCGTGTGTTAACAAATATTTAAACTTATTCAAAGTACAGTTAGGGCTGTGCCTCTTCTCCCTGCAAGCTAATGATGAGGTTATGTGCCAAAATATTGAAGTGCTGTGTGCCATAAAATTGCTAATAATTTTTCATTCTCAAATATGTTTTTCAGTGGGTAGTGAAATAAACTTTTTTAATTATAAGAGTTTAACTTCAGAAAGAAACAATTCTGTTAAAATGGGGTCTCTATTTGAAGGTGCATCATTAGGACAGTGGATAATATGTAAATGAAAGTTTGATTTCTAAATGTAACTTTAGTTACTGTTAATCATGTTTTGGCAGCTTTTAAATAGTTGTTGCAGTGATAATAATTTTTGTTTGTAATAGTAAACACTTGTTTTGATGAGATGCATACCGATAAGAAGTACTCAGAAATACAAGTTCTTTGATGGGATAACAAATACGCTGTTGGTACTAGAATGAGAAACTTTTGAGTTCTAAGCTATAGAACATATTGAAAGTTAAAGGGTCAAGGTGACTCTTGTCAGTGATTCAGAAAACAAACAGATGTTGCTCTCGTTTTTGTGGTACTTCTGAAAGCTGGTATGGTATCAAATCCCGTACATACAAATGCATGTAAGTGTGTAACTAACAATACCTTCACAAAAGACCCCTTGTGACTTCTTGCCTTGTCATTCGGGTTTGAATTCTACTGTGTTTAATAACCTCCTTTCCAATAGTTGCTCTTTTTTCCCGTATCTAATCTCCTCTGTTTTGTAGTGGTTATCCCTGTGATTTGGGAAGTTATGAAATTTCAGTTACAAGGCTCGACACAGCTTGAATGTACCTCTTGCTGCACAGACTTCTAATTAAATGAGAATTGCAAAGATCCCCAAACCTAAACCCAAAATGTCTGCAGCAGTTTGGAGTTCAAAGTAGAAATGTTATCTGCCTTATTTTCAGTCATGTTTCAACCTCCATTTATTAGAAGTAATTTCCATACACCATCATCCATAAGCTGCAGCTGAGATCTTGACTTGGCATTGTTATTGATTCTAATATGAGAAGCAGACTGGTAGGCCATCACCTCCTCCCAGGTTTGTCCATTTCTTCTGTTTCCTCATTTTTGTCCCCACCTATAGTTTTCTCTTGTTTTTTGCTTCATTGATAAATCTATTTAGTAAAATAGGTACTCTTTTTTTCTTCATATCCTACTGTCCATTAAATAAAAAGTTGGATTTTATTACTGGATGTATGTTACCAGCAGATGTAATAATAGTAGTGAATTTTAATATATTAAGTGCTAAGAAAACTTTTCCATTTTGGCACTGCATGAAAATATTAATTCAGTTGCAGAGTGTGGGAAGGAAGAAGTGTTTTGTGCCAAATTAGGTTTTGTTGTGCCACACGTGCTTTGTGAGAAGCATGCAGCATGGTATTCTTAGGAAAATATGCATTAACGAGATACCAGGGCATCTGACAAGCAACAGAGGCAAGGGACTGAGTTGTGTTCAGAATGTTTTAATGTAGTTACAAGGCATTCACATTTTGTATAAGAGGTTGGAAAAAATAGTGTTCAGCTGATTATTTCTAGATAAATGTTGGGGAAGGGACAGGCTTAAATGGAATAGAGAGTGTGTGTCTGAAAGGTGTGCCAGCCCTCACACTGAAAGAAGTATAAAATCAAGTAGGAACAGAAAAACAGTAATAGCACCACACAGAGTAATTCCCCGCAGTTGAGTTGTGGATTCGGGGTTTGTTTTGCCATAAGTTCCTTAAACAGCTCAGATGCTATTGAAACACTAAAATGCTTCTGTAGAAAGCTGATGGGTCGCCCTTTGTTACATAAAATCATAGAATGGTTTGGGTTGGAAGGAACCTTTAAAGGTCATCTAGTCCAATTCCCTGCAATGAGCAGGAACATCTTCAACAGGATCTGGTTGCTCAGAACCCCATCCAACATGGTCAAGAATGTTTCCAGGGGTGGGACATCCACCACTTCTTTGGGAAATTTGTGCCAGTGTTTTACCACCATCATTGTAAAAAAACTTCTTCCTTGTATCTAACTCTAATTGACCTTCCTTCAATTTAAAACCATTACCCCTTGTCCTATTGCAACAGGCCCTGCTGTGATCTGTCCCCATCTTTCTTGCAGGCCCTCCTTAGGTACTGGAAAGCTGCTATAAGGTCTCCCTGGAGCCTTCTCTTCTCCAGGCTTGAACAACCCCAACTCTCTCAGCCTTTCCTCATAAGAGAGGTGCTCCATCCCTCTGATCCTCTTTGTGACCCTCCTCTGGACCTGAACCATCAGCTCCATGTCCTTCCTGTGCTGGGACCCCAGAGCTGATGCAGCACTGCAGGTGGGGTCTCACCAGAGCAGAGCTGAGGGGCAGAATCCCCTCCCTGGCCCTGCTGCCCACACTGCTTTGGATGCAGCCCAGGATGTGTTTGGGTTTCTGGGCTGTGAGTGCACATTGCTGGATCGTGTCCAACCTCTCATCCACCAGCACCCCCGAGTCCTTCCTGGCAGGGCTGTTCTTGATCTGTTCATCCCCTGGGATGAAACCGGAAACTGTCTTGACCCAGGTGCGGGACCTAACACTTGGTCTTGCTAAAGTGGGATTGCCATGGGCCCACTTCTCAAGCTTGTCCAGATCCCTCTGGATGGTATCCTGTCCTTCAGGCACATCAAACACACCACTCAGCTTGGTGTCCTCTGCAAACCTGCTGGGGGTGCACTGGATCCCGCTGTCCCGGCCTTTGATGAAGCTATTAAACAGCAGACCCTTGAGGGGTGCCACTCATCACTGATCTGCATTTGAACATGCCAAAAAAGGTGAAATACTGTATTTCTCAGCTGAACATGGGTCAAATTAACTCATATATATGTGAAACTACATGAAAACAAAGACAAGAAACAGTTAGCAAAGCTAAGTCTAAAGCAAACTTTTGTGATTGACCATCTGTTCAACAAAGAATCATTTTGTATTGTATCAATTCAAAAGTTCAGATGCTGAAAAAAGTGGATCAAAGCATGAGCACATTAATCAGACTGTGGTTTAGGTATGGGAATCATAAAAATTTTTGTGGTATTAATTTTCCTGCTGGGATTTTTATAATTATTAGTATTATTTTTAAGATTTAACTGGAAACACACTCCCATCTACATATTGTGGAAACAAAAAAAGATTATCTTTTTAAGGGAAAAGAATAGTCAGAAAATATAACTGTCTTTGGGAGCTGAGAAATTAAGACATTTACTACCAGGCAGTTGGAAATTAAATTCTGAGAGCTTGTCATAATGCCTGTAAAAGAAAAATCTAAATGAGATGTATCCAGAATCATGTCCCTTTTCTTGTGTAGGATGTGTTTTATTTATATTTTAATTTGGTTTTGAAAAGAAGCTGAATCAACAGACTGAAAAAAAAGAAGTATTGTGTTTGAAGGTGATACAAATTAACATACATCTCAGCAATAAGAGCTTTCTCAAATAACAGTTTGCTTCAGCTTTGGACATAAAAGAAGAACTTGTATCCAAACTTTTTTTTTTTCCTGCTGGGTAAGGATGATAATGTTTTCTCCCTCCTTGCCTTTCTCATCCCCATATCCCTGCAGCAGTGCTTTGCTGTAATGTGAGCATTTACCAGTTAGGTCCAGGAGTCCTGACATGGGGGATATCAAACACTGATCAATGGCAATTGCTTTCATAATGAGTGAGATTGTTCATCTTCTTGTAACCATTCCTTTACTTTCTTTCCAGTCACCTTTTTTTTGTGTGTACAACAATATGATTTCTTTTATTTATAGGTATTTATAAACTATAATCCTTATTTTCATAGTTGAGCCATCAAATTGGTTTAATGCCTAATGTTATTTCTATTAATGAGTTATTTATGTTAGCTACTTATATTATTTGTTACAAATAGCTTTTAAATTAATGGAATTAAGCAGGAGCTTTTACAATTATTCTCCTTCCTTGTGGATTGTGAGTACCTGCCTTAATGGGGACAGCTAATTGATACAGAGAACACTCCATACTGTATTTGAGCTTACACAAGAATATACTTAGGGATGAGAAATACTTCCAGTGACTTTTGGTCAGACCTGTAAAGTAATCACATCGAAACTGGCTCTGGTGATCACATTCATGGTTGATTTGTACAAGCTTCATATTCACCTCTTAAAAATAGGGAAATGAGTTTGACTTGCTGGGGTATTTCCAACAGTGACAATTACAGGAAGTAGTATACAGAACTGCGGAATTATTTATATAATGTGGCAAAGCACACATTGCAGGTCTGCGCGTTCTAGGCACATGAATAGATTTGCACCTATTTCATCACTTCATTGCAAGAGGGAGAAAAGTCCAAATTTCAAACACTGTTGTCATGTTTTAACCCCAGCCAGCACCCACACGGCCACTCGCCCCCTCCCTCACCAGTGGGATTGAGAAGAGAATCAGAAGGGCAAAAGATAGAAAGCTCATGGGTTGAGATAGTTAATTAGGTCAAACAAAAGCCACACATACAAGCAAAGGAAAACAAGGAATTCATTCACTCTTTCCCATGGGCAGGAAGGTGTTCAGCCATCCCCAGGAGAGCAGAGCCCTGTCACGTGTAATGGTGACTTGGGAAGACAAATGCCATCACTTTAATTGTCCTCCACTTTCTCCTTCTTCCTCCCACTTTATATACTGAGCATGATTTCATAGGATATGGAATATCCCTTTGGTCAGTTTGGGTTATTTGTCCTGTATGGGTCTCCTTCCAACTTCCTGTGCACCCCCAAATTCCCTGCCAGCATGGCAGTATGAGAAGCAGAAAAGGCCTTAGCTCTGTGTGAGCCCTGCTCAGCAATAACAAAAACATCTCTATATTATCAACTCTGTGTTCAGCACAAATCCAAAACACAGACACATACCAGCCACTGGTAAGAAAATTAACTCTACTCCAGCCAAAACCAGCACAGTTTTTCATTATTATATATTTCTTTTTAGCATTAACATGTTTTTTATGAAACCACAGAGGGTTTTTTTTAGAAATAAATGAGCTCTAGTGAAAATATGAGCTGAGCTGAAAAGGTAGCTGTAAATGTGTGCTTCAGCATTATGTTCTGATTAAATTAAAATTGGAATATGAATCCCTAGGCATTCAGTTAAGCTTTGTACAAACATTTACTGCAGCATTATGTTCTGATCTAGATATAATCATCCAATGGTCTCTGCCCTTAACTCTATTGAATTTTTAATTTAGGGGTGGTTAAGTCAAAATTCATTGTTGACAAGGGGCTTTGAGCAGGAGGGGGAACTATGTGACCAGCAAAGGTCTTTTCCAAGTAGAATGGTGTGGGTTGTATAATAATCAATCAGTAGGATGTGCATACATATATACCATATGTAGTTTTGAAGTGGTTCTTGAATGTTCTGTATGCAGTTCTAATACATATGTATATATCTGAAGATAGTTGTATGGCAAAAACAACAATACCTAAAAATGGAGTGTGAAAAGAATTAGCTTCACAAACAGAATCCTTTGTCTTTTTGCCTCCCTCTGAATCTAGTGAAGAAAGTTTCCTGTGGTTGATGCAATGAGTAACCTCGTGCTAAATAAGAGCAGTCTTCAAAAAAAACCCAACCCAGCCCACTGTAGCCATGTCTCAGAATCACTGTGTCTACTCCTGGAGAATATCAGATTCACCCACAGGGGTTGCTTCCAGGTAGGTTGCTCAGATAAGGAACAACATCCACTCCACCTGGAAAGGTAACATGCACTGAGAGGCAGTGAGGTACCCAGGACTCCTTAAGCCATCTAGAGCCCTGTACTAAGCACAGATCAGCAAAAAGTATTTTTCTGACATGAAATAAATTTAAAAGTTGGGGAGTTTTATTTGTCTGTGACACACTGTCTAATGTATGCAATTTATAGCATAGAAAGCCTCTAATTGTCCTTAAAATAGATGCCAAATTGACTTGCTATATAATGCAATAAATTGTATAGCGAGATGAATTAGGTAAGTGAATGCATTACTTTTTTGTTGTTGTTTTTAAAGAGATCCTTTATGTTTTGCCAAACAATGGCTAAACGTCACTTTACAGAGTTGGATATCATAGTTATGAACAAGACAGAAAGTGGAAAATTTAGCTCAGGTAAGAGGACCTAAATACATGGGATCAGCCTGGATTAGAGTGTCAGCAGAAGGGTGGTTTTTGGCAGGAGCAAGGGGCTTAGAAGAATGAGAAGAGGGGTAGATGTTGGCTAAGTTGCTGGGCAGCCTCAGTACTTCAGTCTGAATTTCCCATGCACAGCCCTAGAATAGGAACAGTTTTACTGAAGTGCATACAGAGGCTATGCTTTAAATGAAAAATGTCATAGGCAGTAGTGCCTAAGAGCCCTGAAAAATCAAGTTCACAAAAAACTTAAATGAGAAAAGCAGGGTGGATTTAAAACAACTTGTATAGAACTGAAGGCAGGGATAGCAAAATTCAAATTCCCTTAAGTCAAGTCTCCCAAAAGGAGAAAGAATCAGGAGATAAGTGAATAAGAAATTAATTTAACATAATATCTATAGTGTGAATGAGGTGTCTGCAAATGAGTTAGTATTTCCCTATTTACTTCTTTTATTATGTTTACAAGAAGTTTTCTTTAAGTGTAAGATCAGTATTTCAGCAGATGTTGGGACATGCAGGGATCCAAAATTTATTAGAAATTTCTACCTAAGCAATGTGAGCAGGTTTTTGTGTCTCATGAGGCAGTACAAGGAAACATTCAATTAACAGGGAAGCTAGATGTACAGAAACATTCCTTGGATTATCCATTTGAAACATCTGTCCTTTCACTGTCACGGAAGGGACTGTAAGTACCCGGAAACACTGTTACTGCCTTGTCTGATTGTATCTAGCTCTAAGGTAGTATGTGTAGTTTGGCCTTATGAGATTGCAATCCAAACTCTGGTGTGAAAGTGTATTTTAAGATCCTTCACTTGTATGTGAAAGCAGATTGCTGAAAACTGCATGTAAATGTTGATTCAGAGTTGAAAATGTGCCAAGAGACTGCTAGCAAAATATTTACTGATAACTTTAAGATGGAAATATGTCTTCCTTATTGAGATATAAGTTCAGTTTGGAATGTGTTTCAAGGAGGAACATATCTGTATTAATATATCTATAGACTATGGAGCAATATTTGCTCTTGGGGGTATTTTATTTTAGTAATTTTGTTTATGCCTGGCATAGCTTTCAAAAAAATGAAAATAAATGTGTGTGATTATGCGCTATCATCTTCAGTTGCATATACATCTAAATATTTTGGAATTGTATGAAGGCCTTATGTTATTTTAGGCCACCACAGGGACAAAACTTTTTTTTCTTGTTTCTTTGTTAAAGGTAAAGCACATTGCAATCTGAAATCTAACGAAGGAAGAAGACACAAATGATAAGCAGTTTTTCATCAGAGGGAATGTAAAGACTGAATGTTGACCATTATTAAAGTTGGATAATGCTATAGAAGAGATTAAGTTGTCAACAACTGTTTGTGAAAAATAATGGGGAGGGGTGTGTGCTTGCCTGAGGTTTTTTCAGCATTTTCTAATCCTATCTTTCTAAAAGAAAAAAGAGTTCCTGTTCTGTTTGAGCTTGGCTTTAAAGCGTGGGTGTTCCTCTTTAATACTACTGCTTCGACTCTGATTTTTCATTTATATTTATGCAGATGGTTTATCTTCCAAAGTCACAAGATCTTCCCCTCTCTATATTCAACTGCCTGAAGGATGGATGGTTTCTATCTACATAAGTGGTCTCAACACTTAAAATTTTAAATGGGAATTTTTTAAAATAAAATTTTAAATGGGATTTAAAAAAAAAAAATATAAATGGGATTTTTTTTTAAATTATAAGTGGAGTGAAGACGAAAAGGTAGTGTATGAATTTCAGGTAGAAAACAGGGCACAGCTAAGCTAACTGACATAGTCCCACTGAATCAGCTCACACAAAAAATAGGTCATGTGACAAAAAGCAGATTTTTCTATCGAGGTGGTAAAAATCTTGAAACCAAAATGAGTGCAAGTTGACTGTGTACAGTAAAATCCAACAATCAAGAAGGTGTTCATGAATAAGCTTGTTGCACCAAAACTGAAACTTCGAAGAAAGAACCTGAGGTTTGGTAGAAATCTGCATCTTTTAGAATCTGGTGGCACCATACCTGAAGACATGTTAATGTCATTACATTGAATTAACTTACATATATAAAACTTTTTAAGAGTGATATTGCATTGGAAATGTAGTAGATCCCAGGCAGTCTTTCCTGAACTCAGTCCTGAGCTCACAGTAGTAGCACCCTACTTTGTGTGTCACTTCATTGATAGACTCAGCGGGTGAAGTGCTGTGTAATACAAGTGAAAGCCATCACACTGAAGCACATTTTACCATTTTAATATTTACTCTTTATGAAAGAAACATACTCTGCTCTTACAGGAGAATGTGGGAGTGATACAGCAAGTCTTTCTGTCTCTAGGAAATCTTACAGTGGTATTTTGCCATTACATATTGATGTGAAATTATCTTTCTGAACACTTGTGAGATCAGTTGAACTTTTTTTTATGTGGTAATAATTAAGACTTCAGTATAGCCTGTCTTCTTAGACTGTGGGATTTTTTTTTCTTAGCAGCATTCTGAAACACTCTGTGGTATTGGTATGATTTCTGTGATGAGAAAAAAGGGATTAAGTTCATGTCAAAGTACTATGTGCTACGGAAACTTCTGGGGAAAAGGTTGCGTATCGTGAGTTACCCTCTTTTAAAATCGTAACATGAGGTTGGGATGGTTTAGAGGTTTTGGGTTCTTGGGGGCGGGGGGGGTGTCTCTTTTTTTATCTGCCTTTTAACCATGTAGGAGGTGGGTTTGTGCTGTAAGGAAAGAGAGGGCATTTATTGGAAAAACATTCATTTGATGGGTACCGAGCTCTTCTATTTATTACTGGCATTGATTGGTCTGCTATCAATACACATCTTTGTGGAGATTCCTCATGGAGAGTGACAAAAAAAGAACAGCAGTATTTGTGTAGTTATGCTACAGAGGGGGTATTTATCTGTATTGATTTGATTGTTTCATATATTGCAATACTCAGATTTTCAAGTTGCTCAAGGTGAACCCAGAGGACTTCAGTCACTATATTCAGTAAATAACAGGTGAAATCCTAACTTCAGAGTTCAGACAGATGTAGGAAACATATGCAATTGCTAAACTATTTTTAGTGAAAAGCTTCCTTTGAACAGCAAACTAATACATACTTGGATGTTTTGCTTTGTTGAACAGGTAGAATTATGAAACCTTTTCATTTGGATTTCCTTGCTGCTCTTGTCCCAGAATAGCTACAGTCATAAATATTTAGACTGGTTGGTGTTTTTAGTCATTACTTTGAAAAGCTGACAGTAACTGGTTTTGTTCAACGGGAGGATGTGAGAAACAAAACAGCAGTGGGAACTAAATGCCATATTCCCTTGCAGAGTTCACTGGAGTTTTCAGTGAATACTTAACTGTGACTTCTGACAGAAACTGTGTCATACTGTCACCTTGACAAGATTAAAAATTGATAGTGTTTTCAAAAAGAACTGAGTTTTGTAATGTTCTGATTGCATTTCTGAAAGCTAAGTGAAAAGAAATTAGAAATGACTGACTGAAGGAATGTAAACGGAACAACTGTGTATCTGCGTGTCTGGTGCATAAAATCCACATTCATTTTAGGGCTGTCTCGGGTAATCAAACATTCCTGCATTAACAATGAGGGGATGCTGCAGATATGTTATATGAAGGCAGAAGAGATAAAATAAAAGCTTCTCTTACTTTTCCCTTTTGAGGAACAGAGACTGTAGCACTGAATTACATGGCACAGGAACTTACAGAAAAATTACTCTATGCCCTTCTTTCACTGGGAACGTGGGAATCTATTCTAAGCATGAGTTAATTAGCTGGTTAGTGCTTAGTTCAGCATCTGATGCTATGGTAAATATTAAATAAATTAATCTGATTGCATATAGTACTTAAGCCTTAAGCCACACTGGCCCTCCCAGGCCAGCAAGCACTTCAGACTGAAATCTCAATATATTTGTGACTAAGGCTATAAGATGTAGGCAGGAATCAAGACCTGAACAGGTGTATTTTTTTGCCATACTGTGTTCATGTGCAAAGCTGTCCTATAAACTGCCCTCATTGGCCTTCTGAATAGGCCAGGTGTTATAAATGAGGCATCCTGACACTTTCAGAGGCTTCCAGATCTTGATGGATTCCTGAGCTCCGGCTTGTCAGGTACTGATATCTGTTTTCTCCTCACATGTGTATTCAAAGATACCTTTAAAGTGTTTGAAAATCAGTGTCATTTGAGAGATGCTGTTGTGTATTTGATCTCTGAGTTAAAATTGCAAAGCAAAAAGGTGGGGCAGTGTTCACCAGTTAGAACTTCAGATGAGTGTGCTAACGATTGTAAACCATTAACTTAGTAACTACAAGATAACTAGCCATCTACAGTGCCTCTACATTTTTGGTAACATTATCTTTGTTTATTGCTCTACATTTCTATGAATCACAGGACTTGGAAAACTTAGTATAGTATTTACCACTGAAACTGTCATGGAAGCCTAGACACTTTTAGGATTAAGTGTTATACCACATAGAGAGGACAGAAAAAGCGTGATATGTGATTGAAACTGCTGAACTGCCATGGGTTCTAGCAAGGCCTGAATTTTCTGTGGAGAATGTCTGAAACCTGACTGAGTTTTTAAAAAACACTCTTTTTTACTGAGACAGGTGATACTGAAGGAAAACATTTATTTCTGGAGTATGCGCAGAAAAAAGGAAAGGAAGGCCTGGTTAAAAGATAAAGGTGTATATCCTTTCGCCTGAGAAGGCCAATTACTCTGGAAATCAGAAATGTGAAAAAAGTAATGAAATCAAATTCATTGGCAACTTGCTTTTCAAAGGAGCATTATGTAATTAAAAATACATAATTTGTGTCAGGAGTGATGATAGTAACCAGCAATGAAAAATTAATTTCCCAATTCTTTGGTTGATGGATTCATGTAAGTTGAGGCCGTGTAAAGGTTTTCTTTTTGATTCATGGAGGGTACAATGTAGATGCTACACATTCAAATTATAGAAAAGAAACCCCTTTTGGCTAAATAAGCAAGCAGTCTTTTAACTGTTGTCAGTCCAGTTTGCTTTGTGCTTTTTGTTTTGTGTATAGGATTTCACAAATCATTTCAATGATTAATGTCCTTAAATGATGTTTTGAAAACTTACTTTTAGGAGGCACCTTAATATAAGGTACCACTGTGTACCTCAGCTTTTCTAGAAAGCTGCCTTTAAGCATCTCAGAATAACTTAGAATTGGGAGAATGGGGAGACAGTGGTACTGCCCTTATACAGTGTGTTTTCTTCAGCATTTCTAGCTTTGGTTTAGATAAATATTCTTGGTATCTCAAATAACTGTATTTTGTTTTCAATAAATTTGAGAAAGTACTGGAAATAATAGGTAAAGCCTTAGCAGCTTACTGAAGAACTCATCTTAAGTGCTAAATGTACAACTGGATTTGGTACGCAAACAATTTGTCCTTTGGCTACTCTGAGAAGTTAACTGAGATAAATTCAGGCTTTGGCGATGCTGAAATAACCCCATAAAAAACTGTGGGGCTGGAGGATAGTGCACTTCCACTGTCTGCCCTGAAGGAAAGGGCTTTGAGCACGCTGCCTGTTTGTATGTTTTCCTGGTAAGTAGGAGAGATTACTGCCTTTTCCTGGCAGCCTGAAAACCAGAGATGCAGCCAAGAAAACAAGAGATGCAGCCACTTTTGCTGGCCCGGCACAAGTTTACCCCAGCTTGCTCCCTTGGCTCCTTGTTGCCATGACTGTGACTTCTTACTGCAGTTTCAGGAAGCAATTTTGGAGTGACAAGCTTGGGGTGTAGCGAGACAAATGGTACCTGCAGAGCTGCCCTGCACTGCCACAGAGTAGCAAGCTATGGTCTCTATGGCACAGCCATGATATCTAGGTGAGGAATAATCCTAATTATTCTGATTTTCCTTAAAAATGTGGTATGGGAATCAGTGATGTAAAGGCGGCTCTTCTACAGGGCTTTGTACATATATGTACATACACACATGTACATATATGCTTCACTCAACTTAGACAAAGGAAAATGGAATTTCACAAGACCTGAAAGTTATCTCCAAGAACCAATTCCTAGACCTTTCTAAATGTCTGGTAAATCAGTTCCCACCGTTGACTTCAAAAAGATGATGGAAGTCAAAATGGAAGCCAACATTCACTCAAGCCTCATAAGTATCAGGTGTTTGATTTTTTTTTTTAAGGCAATACTTCCAATCTAAATATTACTGTAACTAGTCATCCTTGACTACCTAGTCCAAATGATCTGTATGCCCTTTTACATTAGGAAGGAGAATGCAGTCTTGGACACAAACTCAAAACAAAACTCTGATTCACGATCTGGATTCAGAATGAGACAACACAGTTTGTTTTAACAGTGCTTTTCAAATTTTATACACAAGAGTTTACCTAGGCATCTTCTTTCTTCATGTTATTAGTTTGTCTCTCTGGGATTGGTTTGTTGGTTTGGTGGGGAGTGGTCAGGTATGCTGAAGAAGATTGTGGAACAGGGGATCACACTGGGAAGAGATTTGCCTACAGTTCCTAACTGGTATGACTTGGTACTGGTATTTGATTCATGTTTTGTTTACATGCACAGTTGGTATTTCAGAGATGTGTGGTAATTGCTGGCATAATGCACAAAAGTTGAAGCACTCTATCTATTGGAAGAGCATACTGTGTGGATTGATTGGGGATTTAATAGAGCTGCTTCCTGTCAGCTGGCATGAAATTGACCCAGTGAGGACATGTTAAAGAATCACGGAGACAAGATGAGGAGGAAGTGGCAGGAACCAAGCAGTACTGCGCTCACTCTCCTTCCTACCTGTTTGAAATGCACCTTCAAACAGTGACAGTATCAGCTAAGACATTGGAGTCATTGAGCCTTCTTATTATTGTGAAGGAATTCATATTAATATATATACTCTGTACATCATCCTTTCCATCAAATTTAATTTTTGACGAGTGTGAGCATGGCTGTCTTATGCTGATACTTTTTTCCTGTCTTCTTTCTTTCTCTCTCTTTTCTCTGTTTTTGGTTCATTGTGTTCACTGATGGGTGGATTACTCATGGAGCGTTCTCCACTATAATTTATGTTTATCTGAAAATAGGAACTGCATTTCTTCAGTAATAATAAACTCCTCTCTCTAAACAGTCTCTATTTCAATTCACTGCCTTCATTTTCTTCATGTCCTGTCATTTTTTTCATTTGCTGCTGCTGTTAATCTGACATCCTTTGCTCCAAAAAAAAAAAAATGTGTTTTATTTACAGGGCACAGCATTTGGAAGTGCTCCTGTACCTTCTCGCAGGCAATTATGTGAGTCTCTTAAATTCCGCTCTGTGTTGTAAAGATGACTATGTGTTCATGTGCTGTAGCATGGCATGCCAATCTAGAGTTAATGCCCTGAGGTCAATATTCAACCGCTGGTGTTGTATATTGCCTGTAATGTGTTTGTAGCTAACAGCTTCTATTGACCCCTTCTTTATTTCTTTGTTGTGTTTTGTTTAACACATCATGAAATGGGGCTGCGCTGTGCACTATAGATTTGCAAGAAGGGAAGAAAATACCATAATGACTCAAAGTCTGGAGGGGAATAAGAATAATGTTATCAGACCACATGTGCAACATAGTGAAGAGTAGCATTGTTAAAACTAAAGCATCTCTTTCTCCTATTCTTCAAATTAATCTCTCCATTGCGCAGACAAAAAAAAAAAAATCTGGACCTCAAGAAACAAAGAAATGGCAAATCAAACAATGTGGTGTAAGGCAGATGTTACTGGGCCAGTTGTATTCATTATAGGACTTTCCTTCTAATTAATTTGAAGAACAAGTCCATCCACTGAGTTGGGGAGAAAAGGGAACTTCTAGAAAGAGATATAATTTCTTTTCTTAAATCTATTGGAAGTATTGACAATAAATATTTTTCTTTTAAATTAAAATAGATTCCCCCTGTTGTCCACCAAAACCCCGAGAAGTCACAAACAAAATGTGCTATATATTTTTTAAAAAGACAAAAAAAAGAAGAGAAAGGCTTGCATTCTAATTCCAGACATTCTCTCTGCCGCATTAACAGTGTGAGTGTGTGAGTGTGTATACTGAATATATAGATCCTCAGAATGCCATCAGACTTTGAGATGAGGACTTTCTTAGGTTCCTTGAGTTCTTTCTTTCTCCTCCTACCTTGAGTTAATGTCCATCCTAAAGACATTGGTGTCTTCCATATGCATATAACGAGCTACAGCCATGCACTGCATTATTATGATTACTGCGCACTGCATCACACCGCTGAATGTCAAACAGATTCATTATAATATAACATTACAGGCTTATTCATAAATACAGTGCAGTTTGACTGATGCTTCATTGTTGGCAGTCTTGAAACGTGTTGCTTGCGTAAATTCACTGGTGCTGCTCTCGTGTATTCCTAGGAAAACTTACGGCATTTGTCTGTGAGTGTGGGTCTTGCAAAAGTAACAAAAAATATGATCTGTACATGACTGTCCTTTCTTTTGTGCAATTATATAAGATGTTCCTATCCAACTGGGTATATCTAAGGGAAGAAAAAAGTACCAAGATGTAACACTCTTCATGAAATATAATTGTGTTCCTATTACTGTTATTTAAGGTATGGTGGAAAGAATTAATATTCTCATTGTATCCTTCAGAAAAACAATGCTGAAGTTATTTTTCATCCAATATATATGTCACTTAGCAGTCTGCTAAAAATGAAAATTTAAATTTCTGGCTGGCTTACTCTCTTTTAAATTAGTCCTGCTACTGATTTATATGATTAACAACCTCAGTGAAGACTTTGGAAACACACCGAAACAGTAACATGCTTTAACATGTTTAGTTATAAATAACCAGTATGTCCACTGTTGACAACTTCCTTCCTTGTATGGAGCCCCTGTTTGAGGTGAATGATGAAGTGTCACAGAATGAAGTGTCTGGGATTTGAACATAAGGGAAGGTGTGGGAAGCGCAGAAAATGTTTTATCTGGCAAGGACAGGTTAAAATTTGTGTAACAAAATGAAGATGCAGAACTCTGAAATACACAGAGGAGTGGATAATGGTTGGGTTAAATATGTGGATGGGTAGACTGGGAGAAGTCAGAATTTCTACTCTTTCTTGATGAAATAACTGTAAAACTAACATCACTGAAATGGTGAGATGTGAGAAGTAAGTTTAAAGCAGCATATATGGAATGTGTCAATGGCTTACCTGTGAAGCAAAAGGAAACAAAAAAAACCCACATAAATAAGGGAACTCATAATATCCGGGTGAATTATATCAACCAGCTGTTTCCTTCATTTATGTGTTCCGGTAGGCAAAGATTATATGCAGCTATGAATATGTTGTGGTAAAGTTCAAAGAGGAAGCTAAAATCAGAGCTTGAACATCCTGAGCTTGTCCTTTAGTCGTTGGGGATAACTTTTCTGGTCCTTGCAAAGCATTGGATGTTATTGTTCATGTACCAAAATGGGAAACGAGGATGTGTGGGAATCCAGAGCAGCAATGCTACTGAACGAGTGCCGTGTCCTGTTACACTGAAACTGAAACGTAGCAGGAATGTGTTCTTCCAGGTGGTGGGACCAGCGGTCCTACAGTAACTCTACTGCAATGGAAGGGGCATGATTAATCTGGTCTCAGTTCATGTGAGATGTTTTAGACTACGGGGCACTTGGGATCTCCAGAGTGAGCAGGCGGGGCTCAGTGGTGGTGTTGGAAGGCACTGGGACGTCACCTCTGGGCATCCAAAGCTCTTGTAGACATTGAGTGGTGTCTGTGCCAATGCTGTGTTATGACATTTGCTTTTGGAGCTCAGGATCCAGAGGAGCTGCTGGTGAAATGTGGCCAAGTGGTTGAGACTGAGATGCTGTTTATAAACTCTGAGGCACTGAGTACAAGGATGGCAAATAAATTACAATATGGGAGTTAAGACTCCTTTCAACAGGATAAAAACTTGCCTTCTGAATTTGAGTAGATTGCAACTTTGTTTCTGTTTTACAATAAAGACACCACCGGGAGTGGGAAAAAAAGGAATATACAATTCAAACTAAAAAAAAAAAACTATGAGAGCATCTGTACTTAGCAACAAAATAAGATGCAAGGACAGAGGATAAGCTGTATGGGCAGTTCAAGGTCAATATAGATGTCATCATAAGTCTAATGATAGCTGCATGACAGAGCTTCGGTCATGGGAGCACTGCTGACCTAAAGGCAAAACACAGATTTACAAAGTACAGTTATGACTAAATAAAACGTTGTATCAAAACAAAATGCAGCTGCAGATTTTTTGGCAGAATTGCACTATAATTGCCTTAGGGAGAAGAAAGCGCTCATGTTTTCTCCTGTCACTTGTTCATCACATGGAATGGAAGCAGAAATATGCCAGTGAAATACATGAAGTAGAGTAAACCTCACAATTCTGAAAACACACATGTTCATTGCAAGATTTCCTTCTGTCTGCACCCTTGTCCTGCAAAAATACATGTTAGAGTCAGGGTTGTAGGTTTATATCCTGTGTTAAAGCATAGTGGATATTGCAGCAGATGACAAAGCTTTAACATTTTTATATCTGTGGTTCTTTTTGTAAAGATTTAATTCCAAACATTTTTCCTTATTTGACCTAAAATGTCCTCAAACTGAAAGTAATTGCTAATGGAATGTGACAGTGGTAGTACGTTTTAAAAAAATATACCATAATTTACATGTAATTTGGGAAATGAAAAGTGCTTACCTGTTTTGATTAGTAATATTTAGAAGAAGAAATCAATGGGAAGAAATAGCACAGAAAGAGCCTTGCTATAATAGATGTTCCTGAAACAGAGTGGGAAGGCAACAAAAATCGATACAGGTATGTGGTGCCTGACAATCAACTTTACAGACAGAAAAAAAATTGGATCAGATGCTTGAAATAGCCGTATAATATCCAAAGAATTTCATAGCATCTAACGATAAGAAAAGTGCCAGAATTGAATGCAAATAAACTAAGCTTCTAGGCTTGGAATTTCATACAATGAAAAATTAAAAATAAACCAACCTAATATCAAAATTAAGGGATTCTTAGTTGGTTCATAAATGGCACTTCAATGTTGGAATCTCACAAAGTTTAATTATTTGGGACAAATAGAAACATGTCAGAGTTTTAAATTGTGGTGATTTTAATTACAGCAGAAAATATGTAGAACTGACATTACAAGAGTTAAGTTCCTAATGTAGACAATTGTACTTGCCCACTGTCAAGTTTTTTCAAAGCACTAGACAGCTCCTTTGGTCAAACAAAAAGACAAAACAAGGAAATAAGGTAAAACGCTGAGAAGTTACCTATTTTTTTGTTTTGTGGTGCATTGCAGAGGAAGAAACTTTTCCAATGGATTGGTTTTCTGATAAAGAGTAAAACCCAGCGTGGTTGTGGTAAATGGATCAGTTGTGAATGAAAAGATTTAAGATGTTTTTTATTTCAGAATTTTAATGAAATCCATAATGAATAGGCTAGCATACTAGCAAAACCAGAGTCTCTTAGGAAAACGTACTGGCAGGCATTTTCTTGTGGACTTGATCAAAATATATGGAGCTGTGATGTAAGTAGTAGTTTGGTTAAAACGATGCTTCATAAAAGCGTATTAAAAATACCTGCGTGTTTGTAAAGTCATACCATGGTAATAAAGGTTTATCTATCAGAATTCTCTTCTATGTAGAATAAAAATTGTAAGCATAGGAAAATAGGTCAGTGTATTTTGGGCCTTATGAGGAAGTTTTACCCTCACAGAAGGGTGAAAAACTCTCCTTGCAGCCATAGGCCAGATGTGAGTTCTCCAGACTGAACATCTGACTAAGAAAATGCTGTAGAATATTAAGTTCAGGTATATGCAACTAGTATGTCCACAGATTCCATTGCTATTTGGCTAGAGCATAGAACTGTATCTGACTAATTGTAAAAAAGCTTCCAGTCAGGTTTTAATAGAAGTAATTCACTTTCAAGAAAATTAAACAACAGTATTAGAAATAATTTATGTAAATAGTAATAATCCTTAGTATCTCTTATTTTATGTTTTTGGCTCATAATTCTTCATTGTACTATTTCTAAAAAGGCCTCATTTGACAGTCACCTGCTAAATTTGATTTAAAAATTAATCGGAAAATTATCTATTTAACTGAATAATCTTTTGATCAGGTTTTTAAACTCAGTAATATGTCCTTAGTGATTTAGGCTTATTGTAATGTAATTGAAAGTTATAGCCCTATTAACTCCAGTGAATGTAAGCTTATGCTCTGCTTTTGCAAAATAAGAAAATGTATATTCTGACAATTGTTTTATTAATATATTATTATTTTTAAGTCTTTCATTTGTGGAAGAGAATTCTAATTCTTTTAACAGCAGCTTCTGCTTTCATTCCTGTTTCCATGGAAACAAACATTAGCACAATGAAAATTTTTAAAAAGTGATTGTTTTAAAACATTGAAGACTGGAGATTTCATTTAGCAAATTTGGAACACACTCATAAAAGTCATAGAACTTGCACAGAAGATGTAAAATAGAAATGGAAAGTTTTTATGTGAAAGACTAACATTTGGTCTTTATTTGCCTTTGTTTCTTCATTCCATGATTGAAAAGAAGGATAATTTTGTTATTCATTGGTTCATGCTTGATGAGGGAGAGTAGTATTTATTGGACTTCGATGTACAGTGGTGCATTAAAAGCCAGTTTGGTTTGCATACTTCATCTGAATATGGAAAAGGAAAACAAATATGTTGTTGTTGTCTTTCAGTGGCATTGGTCATCTTGGCTGTCTTATCCCTGAGCATGCAAAAAATACTATGGCCATAATTTGATTAAAAATCAGATACTGTGTCCTGTTTAAATAGAATAGCCCTTCAAAAACTTAGTCTTTCACCTTTGAAATAGATAGTCTATCAGGGCGAGATTCACTAAATGCAGGCATAATCACATCTTCCTGTCCTGCTTTAAATTCATGGACTTTATTACACTTCAGTCAAGGAAAAATAAAGTATGGAAGCCATGAGCTTGAAGAATTGTTTTCTGTTTGTTGTCTTTCCTTTTGCTGCCATTTAGTGTGTGAAGATGAGATGCATTGTTTTGCACTTATTTTGAAAGTTAAAAGATGAAAACTGAGGTAATCTATTGAAATTAGATAGGCTCTTGCTAAATAAATTTTAAACCACTAGGGGATTTTAAAAAGAAAGCATTCTCTGGGCTTCTTGAGCTGCCTCAAGTTCCTGTAATTGAATGTTTCTGAAAATTTTCCCTTCAAAACCTCCATAAAGTTATAGTTCATTATAAAGATTTATTTTGAAGTAATTTCTGTATGAAATCCTTTAATATTTTGGGGGTTTATAAACTCTTTTTTCCCGTGAAAATAAGCAGAAATGGCAGTTTCCACCAGATATAGGTTACACTCTAAGGGGTTTTTTTGCATTTTTATTAGTAATTTCTGTGGTGGCTATGTCTGTGGTGAATACAAAATGGAAGAAAGTCTGTAGGACCTCTTTCCCTCTAGCATCTCAGAAAAATATATGTAATTACAATTAGTAATAACTCTTTTCCTAAAGCCGGAGCTCTGTATTTTTTACAGAAATTCATTAAACTTTTCCATGAACAGGGAATTGACAATTCCGTATCTCTAATGCTGGAGTTTGTACCTGTCACAAACAGAGGGCAGTGAAGGATAACCTCCAGAAACCTCTTCCAGCCAAGGCTTCCCAAGTCTAAGTTGGGAAGCACTTCTGTGGATGGAAATAGGGGAAAAAATGTGCAGTCTCTGAAGCTGCATCTTTCTTTCGAATCTATTTTCTGTTATCCAATTCATGTGCAGTTAATCTAAGAAAATTTAGCTACTAAACCTGGTAATTTATCTTTTTAAGTGGCTAATGATTGCTTTCAAGTTTTCCAAATGAGATTGACTTTTCCAAGTGATGATGCTTTTTGTAATTCTAAAAATAAGGTTAACGCAGTAAATAATTCTTCAATTAAAGTAATATTTAATTTTAGGCCTAACAAAATATTTCTGATTGATCTGATCACTTTAATTCAGGCATCAAACTGAAGAGTCCCTTATTCACCTAACTAAGTTTTGAGTAATGAAATTGAATCTCTGATAGATCTCCTTCAGGAGTAAACTCTGAGTTTCATTTATTTTGAATAAATTACATCTCAAAGTAATCCTATTTCTGATTAGTCAGTTATCTAAAATCTGACAGTGATTTTTTTTTTCTTATTTTGGGTTTTTTTGTTTTGGTTTTTTTTTTTGTTTTAGTTCTATATTTGAATTGCAATGACTTGTCAGTACAGCCATGTGATAACTTATGTTTTGTCAGTGGAGTCATTTCCATAATTCAGTGCTTCCCCTTTGCCCACTGTAATAGTACTGCTGTTCCTGGACTTTTTTCATATGAAAAAAAAATCCTTCTCTTACTCCAGTGACCATCTACTGTGCTATAATAATAGTGATATGTACTTTCAGATTGCCTATCGATAAATTTTGCTGTGAAAAATTTTTCCTACTACCTGCTTAGCTGTTCATTTTTTGTAAATGTTCGATTACATAGTTATCAGATGTTTATATAAGAAAAGAGTCAGGAAAATGAAGAAAAATTACTTGCTTTATGTCATTAATGAGAACAATAGGTTAGCAGGTGACATAGTAATTCGAAATAAGGCTTTCAGTGAAAGAAACTGGTAGGGAAAGGATGTGATAGAATGAATGTGAAGAGTGAACATTTTTGCTCAGAAAGTGTGAAACCTGCAGCTAAGAGACTTTCTCAGGACCTTTGAGTGTTGGAGACTTCATGGCTTGAGATACCAATCTTCTCACTGATGCTGGAACAGACTTGAGCAAAGCAGTCTCAGGCAGAATTTAAACTAAGGAACCTGTTTACCCATGTTTCTCTGATTTAGAGTATGTGCAGTCATGAAAAAACTTGTTCCAAGATACGAGAAGTTACAAAATCATTTTATGATGATTTAACAGCCTTGACACTTGTATTTTAGTTACCTTGGGTGACATTCAGCATTTACAGTTATGGAGACGGCATTTGCTTTTTGATTAATCATTGTAATGGATAGTGCTTTACTCTCATATGTAGACAAATTCATTGTTTTGGTCAGTAGTTCTGTCTTCAGAGGATTAATGAAATTTGGGACTGCTGAAGATGGTTATTTAAATTACTGGAAGGCTTAATAGGCAAGTCAGTGTTAAAAACTTTCCAAGCCATTCCCATTAGCTTACATTAAATGCAGTGGATAAATTCTGTGGAACTACACTTCCTGCCACACTGCTGTTTGTTGCATATGTGACCAGAGATATCATTAATATGTTTTGCTTGGCATTGCTGCAGATGTGTATAGGCTGAATAATGAACAATGGCATTTGTTATTCTTCTGATACAGCTATTGAACCATTTAACCGTTTTCTGTGTTGTATTTAAATCCATTGAATAGATTAAGCTCTGCCTTTAATCAACATAGCATGACTTTTGTCCCAGATTTCCCTTCTGAGATTTTGCAAGTGTGATTATTGCAATCTCGTTTGCATTTTATCAGTAGTGGAAAAAGCAAACCGACAGACATTTTGCTTCAGATGGTTGAAGAGAGTTAAATGTTGGAGTAAGAATGTTCACCATTTCTCTACTTCATACAAGCATGTATGTGAATGCACCCTTTGGTGTTCTCTCCCTCACAGACAGGAGACAGTCTGTACCTTTCTACAGAGAAGCTACACAAATGATCCACTCTGTTGTTTTCCCACAAATACCATAGATTTTATATGCTTCATAGACCACTAATTAAAATTACTTGTTTTTAATGTGATGAAGCAAGACATTGCTAATGCTTGAATTATCTATGGGCATTTATCAAGTTCATCCATAGGAACTGTAAATACAATTAATGTGGTATGGTTTGCTAAAAATGAACATTGGCGTCATACAGTTTTAAGCAGCATTATAGATAATTCTTCTAATATCACCTCAATTTATTCCTCGACCAGTTATTTTTCTAAGAAGATTTGCCTCCTTTTCATCCATTCATTTCTAACATCTGCAAAGTATCTGCTGCGTTGCTTTTATAGAAAAGTCGATTCATTATTGTCATTTGGTCATACTGCTGAAGTTCAAGCACACAGGAAAAGAATGAGAGGCTTTTATATGCTTTGTTAGAGTCATCTATTGTTGGGAAATAAATATCTGCTGAATGTTTTCTGGAAACTATTTCAAGCATTTGTTATAAGAAAATACAGTAAAAGCAGTATAGAAAACCTCATTTAGCTTTTCTATAAAGCGACAATAATTTTTACATCCCTTCTCTTCTAAATGCTAATAATTGCCTCAATTTGGTTGTTAAAATAACATACTACGTGACCTTTGCTTCTTCCAGAATTTTATTTTAAAAATAAATAATATTGTTGACATTTCCCTGTATATCGGATCTTTGGGGTTTTAAAAGACCAAAGAAAAGAGATGTAAAGATGAACATAGTAAAAATGAACTCTACCATAGATAATAAAGATATATGGGGATTTTATTACTTATTTTAAAATTACATGTTTTGGCAGTGAAAAATCTTATCCTCTGTACTAACAGTGTAGCTGAAGAAACCCACTGGTAATTCCCAAGTGGAAAGAATTGTTCCGTTTCCCTTGTGGGGTCTGCCATAGCTCTACCACAGTCTCCTGCCAGCTCTCTGGGAATGACTCTAGACCTAGACTAGCAAACCAGAAAGTAGAAATGCTGCATGACTTGTATTGTGTAAGTAATGAAGTTTCCCTCTCTAGCAAAAGGATGCAGTATTCCATGTTTTTACAGGTAAAAACCGTAAGAGTTAACAGAGACCACTATTTGTTAGGATAGTGAGTATATGCATAAAGCTGGCCTCATGCTAGCATTGACTGTTTTACTCATCAGGTTATCATCATTGCCCCTGGGCTGCTTAAATTTAGTTTTTATGTGTAGGCTCAGACATTGAAATTTAGGGATCAAGCACTTAAGCTTATGGAAGCATGACTCCAAACAAGCAAAATGCCATCATGCACGCAAACAGAGGTGTTTGGGAGGCAAGCACAGGCAGCGGTACAAAGGTGTGATTCACTAGCTAGACACAGAAACAGTCCAGAAGCACGAATTCATGTCCTTGTGCATTTCTCCCAGGAAGACTGGGGCTGGATCAGCTTGCACTTGTAGTGGGTTTATGTTCAGAACGATCCCTGCTGTTCCAGTGTCATCATGTGTCCCTGCCTGCTTCTGGGCTCTCCTTTCAAGACAACCAGTTCTTGCTGACTGTATTGTATCTCCTATAACATCAAAAATAGTTCCTGATGTGAAAAGCGTTATATTATTTATAAGCACTATTTATTCACAGTGGTTTTTTCAAAAAGAAATGAAAATCTATGGAGGTTGAGAAAAGAGACAATACTACTGTAGAATCAGATTGGTCCGTACTTGTCACTAGGCATGGTTTTGTAATCCTCACTTGCTTGCAGTTTGTGTCTGAATTTCCACTCTGAGCTAATGCTTTTGTAGATAAAACTTTGACAGAGATGTTCAGTGTGTTGTGATTTTTCTCACTGGAGAAATTGGAGAGATTTTGAAGTTCAAATTTATTTGGGTTTTGGCTACTTTGGCCATGTGCAGCTACTCACTCCTACCTGAATGCATTATAATCAGTATAATATAAGTTATTTCTAATATTCTTTAGAAAGGCTTGAGGAGTCCTCCCATGAAGAACACACAGGGTGAGGCCAAACAGTTTTGGTTGTTTTCTTTGATTTTTTGTTGGTGTCCAGGGCTGGTCTTGAGAAGGCAGAGTTCCCAGGTGATGAGCTCTGAGCTTGCATGGAGATCCGCCTTGTTTGGTCACCCTTAGCTGTGGCACGTATGGTGGTGTCTGCACATGGATGATGATCGCTTACCAGTTTATGACTGTATTAGTTTTACTTGCAGTCTAGTTGTTATTTTAGCTTCATTGACTATGTGAACCCTTCCTTGGGCATGTGAGCATATACTGGATTCACCTTAAGATTTCTCTTGGTCTGTTCACGTTCCTTGGCTGGAAGATTTCAAAGAATGACACTTATTTGGACCCTAGGAAAGATGGTAAAGCTGGGCTGCTTTCACCTAATTGTGAACCCCTTTAGTTTTGTCTTTCAGCTACTGTGATTGTTTGTAAATTGAAAATTTTATCTAACCTTATGAAACAATCTAAGAGGCACTTATATTAGCTGTTTTAATTAAAACAAAGCAGCTTAGTCTAGGTATAGCTGTCCTTTAACGTAACATGAAAGATAGTGCATAAGCCCCCCTTTCTTTTTTTTTTTTGTCTTCTTTTGTCTCATGTGGCAGGAGTTAATGATTCAGGTGTGTGAACAGGAGGAAATGAGTCTGCTGCTATGTAGGATTAAATGTTTCTGTGTTCTTGGAGCAAGGATGGAGGTGTTTCCACCCCATGGCTGTTCTCTTGCCTCAGCACTAACCATACCAGAGGATCAGGGCATTTAGGAGGATTTCAAGTGACAGTGAAGGACTTTTATTAATTTATACAATGCTTACAAAACCTTGGAAGAGCTCACATCCAGCTGTGAAACTTGCTAGCAAGTTGCAGATCTGAATGTTCTGTTAGGAGCAACAGAGCTGTTGCTTTACTGAAAACTTTGAGGATGCAATAATTCCATTTAACTGTTCAGGTCAAGTATGAGCATGGGTCTCAAGATTTGAAAAATTATTTCTCTACTCATCTTTTTGAAGTAGAATCTGTCTTTGGATACAAAGACAATATCTTCTATTATTTATTGAGTATGATATTAAATATTATGTTTATGGTACTAGAAATACTTCAAATATTTTTAAAAGAGTTGTCAAATAGAGCCACAGACTAAAACAGGAATCACATCTGGACATTTTACAGTTCACTTTTACTTCAGTGCTAAAATTTAAATGCAATTTGTGCAGTAAGTCATACGGAATAAAACAATAATGTGGAAAATACCCTGCAGTATTAATTTGTCTGCAAATTAATTTGAAGGAAAATTACTGAGTCTGAGTACTTCTGTGTGCCGAACGTGTGTTTCATGGCCGTAAGCACAGGATGCCTCACTACAGAATCAGCATTCACTTTTACACTGAGCTATTAAGTACAGAAGCTACCACTGCAGGAAGATGTTTTTTTCCCTAATGGATTCGTAATGACATGGAACCCAACATTCCCTAAAAATACCTAACTAAAGAATTACAGGATGAGGTGCTATATTGTTACAGTTTTTCAGGTGTACTGTTTAAGCAGTTGCCCTGCTTCTGAATTAGGTGGAAAATAAAGAAAGACAAATATGAAGTAGTTCTTCATATTGCTTATTGTAGCGGGTTGGTTCGCATTTTTACTTTTTGTGAGATAAGAATTAGGAGGAATGCGAAGCAGGCTCCAAACTTAAAGAATATGAAGAAGTTTATTAACATAACTAAAAGAAAAGGATTAGTAGGAGTTAAAATACACTGTTAGAACACTTTTCTTCCCCTCATCCTCCCCCCTCTTTCCAGTTACAACATAAAGGCACAAACTTGAGATTATTGCAGTCAGTTTATCCACTCTGTAATAGTCTTTCATCAGTTTATTTAGGGAGAGGAGTCTCTTTTGCCCATGCTATGGAGCTTCTCCACAAGAAGGAGTTTTCTTGTGGCTTCCATGTCACAGCACAACAGGCGCCCGGGATGGTTTTCTGCTGGCATGTGAAAGTCCCTTCCCTCGGCTTACAGCTTTTCCCACAGCCATTTTCAAGGGTTCAGTCTTAGCTAATGGGGTACTGTTTTAAGGATGAGCAGTTCAAGAGCACAGGTTCTTGTCATCTGCTTCTAGGGGCATCTGCATCTCAGGAACAGAGGTCTTTTCCCCTGGGAGCAAGGGGTCTTCACTTCATCGCTATGCCTCTCTGTTCAGGCTTTTCAGTGGATCACAGCTACTTCAGCATTTACTGATTCCAGCACAGGCATCTTTGCTCGTGGCTCCAATTTGAACAGCTCCACCCCCCATGCTTATTCCAAAATTACAAGGGGTTCTCTGATGTATCATAGTCCATCACCATAGCTTCACAGAAGAATTTCAGCTTCTAGGTTTAAAGCATCTCCTCTATCTCCTCCCTCCGGGCTTCAGCTCTTTCTTCTTCACTGACTTTGGTGTCACTATCACGGCATCTATTCACGTGCCTTTGCCTTTCTCTTTCCTCTGACCTGGGAGAAGATGGATGTGGCAGGTTTCATCTCTTCTGGGGAATTTACAGTTCAGAAGGAGTTAATCTTACCCGGAGCCTTGGCTTGCAGCTACAACTTATCTCTTTGGTGGCCGCATGATCTCTGCTGGGCAGCGGCCAGGAGCTGGTTTCTGCAGAAGCTGTAAAAAGTCCATCTCTGGCTGCCCCGGAGAAGGCTGGGGGGGCATCACAGCCCTCACGGAGCTGCGGTCTGGCCCGTGGGCCAAGTAGTCAGGCCCGGCCAGGCCCAGCCAGGCCCAGCCTGGCCATGCGGCCAGGGCCCTCTTACCAGCACGAAAAGCTGGAAGGACGAGATATTTCCCGGACTCCCACCTGGTTTAAATATGTGAATTTCGAGAAGCACTATTGGTCTATACAACTGTCCATCAACTCAGGTTCAAACCATCACACTTATTTAGTAAACTATTTGAAGACTGATTTCGAATTTTTTTTCCCTTTGAAAAACAACAACAGGCAGAAGGCAATTTAAATACTGTAATTTATCTTTGATGGATGATGTATTTAAAGCAGCTGAAAGCAAATAATTTGAGCATGTAGCAATTAACATTCTGATCCCGCTAAGGGAGCTGCATGTGCTGACCCTCACCATCCAAATGTGGCTCTTAGCAGGTATGAGGTCTAGTGCTAGTTTCAGCTGCAACAGGGAGTTATTGCACTTTCCTGTGCTGATTTGAAATGCCAAATGAATCTACAAAGCTGTTTCTAGCCCATCCAGATTAAGGTGGCCAAGTCTTGTGCTGCAAAAAAAATCCACAAGCATTTGGGAAGGCCTGAAAGGAGTAATGACTCAGTGACATGTCCAGCACTGTCCTTCCTTAGTCTAATAATATGAACTGAGTATTATCTAAACCATGATTTATGTAAATCCTTGTCATTGCTGATGGTGTGGAGTCCCACCACAGGTATCTTGTGTTCTCCCTAATCTGTTTTTATTAATGCTTGGTGGAGAAGCACCAGTGGCAGCAGAGGGATGCTCCTGGTGCTTTAAATTATTTCCTTGAGGACAGTATAGCTGTAGTAGAAGTCTGTGGTGCAGAATGGCCTTTTGACTCCCCTGGAATCAGCCACTGCCAAGGAAACAGTGCAGGTCCTCTCAGGTAAACAGAACACAAAATGCATCATGTAGTTTTACACTCCCAGTTGAAATCGGTGATAAGAATGCAAATCCGTAAAACCAGACAGAGTTGTTACAATCCTGTTTCCAACACATACTTTGCAAAGGCTTCAGGGTGATTCACATTACAAAATTTTGCATGCTGGTTTCACCTTGAGATCCTGACGTCAAAGGTATTAAATGCTTATTTGTGCTTCAAGCAAACATTAAGAGCTTTTTTCAGACTTAGCTTAAATTTTCCTTATTCTTTTTTGTCAGGTAGCACTGGAGATTTTAATCTTGCATTGAATTTTGTCTGTTCATTGTAAATTTAAGTGAATAGAATTATAAACTATACATTTCTCAATGAGAAAATTTAAGTGCTTGGCTTTGTTGTTTTATCTGGACAATGGGATGCTGATCTACTGATAGCAATGATTTTAGCATTTGGTCCATTGCCATTAATGATTTTAGTTCTACCCGCATTTTAAGTTCTGGGGGTTTGTTTATCTTTGCTTTTTTTTTGCCAGCTAAAATTCTTCCTTGGTTGTTCACATCTGTGGGAGTAATTTTGAAATGCTTGACGTTCATAAATATTTCACAGGTTTGAAGTTACCTACCTTCTTAAGACCAGCTGTGGCTCATAATAGTTAGTATGATTAGACATTGTTATCTTCTCATAATTTGGGATACCTTATGATTTTAATTAAATTATGATGTATAGGATTGCTGTTAATACACAGTTGATGTAATGACATCATTGGACAAGGACTGTTCTCTACCCAGATCAGTGAATTGCTAAATTGAAGGAGAGATACAAGTATTCTTGTTCTCCTGATTTAGTTGAAGAGCTTCACCAAATCCTATACAAAGTAGGGTTGTAAATAATTCCTTTGAAGTATGAAGAGTAACACGTTTTAAATAATATAATAGATATAATTATACTTGAGTCTTCACACCCTCAATATGTGTTACGAGGTTGTGCTCAGCCCTAGGACAGGCTGAAAAGTGAGACTTGTTGTATGACTTTTCCGGAAAATCTGTTGATATCAGAAATAATTTTGATAGTTTCCCACTCCCTTATAAATCACTCTATATAGTCAGATGCCATTAAGCATACATTAACCTGTAGTCTTTTAACGGGATGGAAAGGGAGAAAAAAGATGAAAGACCATGTTTCATACCCTTGGTGCAGATGTGTCTGAGAAGAGAGCCCATATATGATTTGTGTTATAGCAGTAGTCGTGTCACATCGTATAAAAAAAAAAATCTTATATTGAGTGTTCCAATTAAACTAATTTTATAAAGTTGACTTAAGCCTTTGGTGGAAGAAATATTAATGTTTGTCAGTGAAGCCTAAATAATTGACTCGAGAACTCAGTGATTTTAGTTTTCTTGGTAATCCATCATAACTTTCAAGCTGGAGACTTAATATTCTCAAGAAAGTTCTCCTTCTTGCTGTGACTTATTTCAAGACAAGCTTTCTGTACACAGCAATTGCTTTTTGTACACAGCAATGTATTAAAGAATGCAGAATGATAATATATATAAAAATTAATGGATTCCTTTATTATGCTGTAAATAGAGTATAAAATCTTTGCACTACATAAATATTTTTGAAATACACATTCACCTATAATTTTAACCTTTTTAACCCTATCAGTACCTTTGTCACCACTGTTATAATTAGAGATCAGAGCGTTGCTTGGAGGACTGTATTCCAAGACTGAGACACCAGGCAAATATCAAAACCTTAAGCAATTATTTATGCTCAGCTACTACTATTTGGACTTGTCTGGATGGGTGTTAATTCCTGTGTGCAGATCTATTCTGGCTTATTAAGCATTAACTATTTGCTGATTGACTTCAAGTCATCTGGTTGATTCTAACAGTTGCAGGTTGGAAATCATCTTATTCTTTGTATTTTTGTACCAAGCAAAGAGGTACTACAAAACACTTTGCTTCCTTTCTTAAGCCATTTTTGTATGTCTGAGCAAAGGGCAAATCCGGCAAAATCAGAAATAGGTTGTCTGCTTAGTCACCTCCCAACTTCCACTTATCTTCCTCTACCAGGTCTTTTTAAACAGTAGGATCCTCAGTTTCAGTTATGCACTGTTTTTCACCTGCTCCCTGCAAAACCCAAGAAAGGGAGTACATGCATATTTATTCAAACATAAGAGACCTCATAAACACAGTATTGCTTTGACCATTCATCTAGTTTCTTCCATTTGCTTTGGTTTGTTGTTTTTAATTTTATTTTATCTGTTTGTGGTTTAAACCAGAAACTCCTCAAGGTATTATTTCAAGTTGTATGAAAAACTGTAAAATATCTGGGCTATGCCACTATGTTGAATCCATAATGATTTAGGTTCCATTTATTTATAATAAATAACCAAATCTCTCACAGCATTCCCTGTGAGTGAAGTACACAAGGTAGTATCTCTCAGGAGGTGATCCTGGAATAATTTGCTTATTTAAAAAGATAATGTTTGCATTCATTCTTGTAAGAGCTATAATATGAGAATATAGGATAAAGGGAGAAAAAATATTGAGGTGGCATATTTTATTGTTTTTTTAAGCTGCCTCCTAAGAAATGGCTCTGGTTTATATTTAGAAAACCTCGGTGTCTGTGGAACATCATTATATGTGATATATGAACTTTAATACAAGAAAATTGTGGGTTCAGATACAATACAGTCATTAAGTGATATTTAGATAACATTGCTTAAGTGCTCAAAGGCTTCAAAGTCAATGCCAATCATTGGATCCTGGAGTGAACTTACTTGATAAACCGCTGTGTTCTTCGTCTGTGCAAAGCAGTACAGATTGCTGGCGCTATTGATTTTAATGCTGAAAAACAGAAGGATGATCTCTCAGGGGAGCTTGCCCTTTTAAATAGCAATGTGAGTGTTAAAATTACACCTTTATTTAATATTAGTTCTTGAAGGAAACTGCAGAAGAGAAGTGGCATTTATTCCCTGTTTGAATCAAGGTACTGTGTCATAGGTGGCATCATATTCAAGAACTGTTTTTTAAGTCCATGAAAGGCCCCACAGACACAGCAAATTTCAAATCAAAACCAACAGCTACAAGCTTTAGATGTGCATTCATGTATTTATATGAGTGGAACACTAACTTGATACTTCTGAGGCAAAGAAGATGTAGTAGCAAGAGAGTGCAGTAAGATGGTGTCTAAGAAGAAAAGAGACAAGAAGATAATATGTTTCATTCAATATGGAGAAAAGAAGTAAATAATTACTTTTATAATTGTGTGTAACTATATATAATGGAGATTCTTCTAGGAGAAAAGGAAAGAAGAATATCTGGGAAGTGTTTAGTTCAGTAATTGATCAAAAGGTTCAACAAAATATGCGCGTATTGTTTTACACGCAGGCAGCACTCATGATGAAACTATTCCTGAGGCATGTTGGTTCTCACAGAAGATGTTTTTGGTAGTGAGCTTAGTCAGGATAATGAACTGCTTGAATTATGGAAGATATGTCTGTGGGAAGATAATTCTTTTATTACTGATCATCTTCTGGTGCTAGGTGTACCTGACTTTTGGTGTAGGTGCTACAGGAGAATAGTAAGTGACATCCAGGATGTACAGTTACCAACAGTGTATTACAGTAAATTCCTGTGTGTTATTCAGGTAGTTCTTAAAAAATGTGACCTGTTTCCTTATAGGTGAATGTAGAACTTCCAGGACCAGAAGTACTCAATATTAATTGTGTGTTTTTTTGCATAACAGTACATAATTTGCAGGTTTTAGATTGAGCTGTCGGGTGACAAAAAAGTAAACAGCACCTGAAGTTTCATATATTTTTCACCACCACCACATTTTAGTTTGTACAGCTGGAGGTTAAATACGGATTTTATCTTCCATTTTGTAGTAGCTTTTATCAGTGCTCAGCTGGTGAATGCAGCAAGTGCTCTTAATTGGAAAAGGATGTTTTGTTCTAGGCTGATCAGGCTAACGTGATTTGTACTTCTCTCTTTTCACGGAGGAATTCCTGTGAAGGATTAAGCATCTCTACCGAGTTGTTAAGCCTGAAGAGTTCAGGATATTCCTTACCCCTCAGTATTAATCCAATTAGTCTATCCGTAGCAGAGAGACAAATGAATAGCTGTGTGCCCTGCTCCTGCTGTGCTGTAGGATGCGGTTCTGCAGCTTCATATGTAGACTGTGTGTGTGTGTATAAAGCATCCCTAATATTGTTTCCTTTGTTTCCTGGTTTTCCTAGCCCCATTATGAAAATTTGTCATCTTAGAGACTAGAATTCAAGGAGAAAGTTATTCCCAGACAGCCTATAGCCTCATCATTTGATTGCATCTGGGGAATAAAGCAAAGCACACGTGGAGGATGAGGGGTAAGGTGCTGTGGAAACCAGCGGCTGGGTCAGTTCATGTGCAGAAATAATACAACTCAACAACTTGTTCAATTGGGTATTAAAGTGTTAAGTCATGGTAACAGGCACCTTAATATGCACGGTGCCAGACATTGCCTGGACATGAAGGAGAAATACAGGAGGACCAAATGGCCCAGAGCTGAGCTGGCTCACTTTGAGGCTCTGTCTTCGTGCATGTGAAAGATTGTGTCTGACTCACAAAGGAGTGAGTCCAGCCCTGTACAATTATAAAGCAATGATAATTTTGTAGTCTCTAACTTTCAGAATGTTGTGACCTTTTGGAAGAAGCTTTTCTTTACATTCTAGCAAACTTACTACAGGTGGAGGTAGTGTTACGAGATGAAAAACATTTGACTACAAAAATGAAATACAGAATTTGGGGATGAGACCCGGCATTATACGGAACACTGAGAAACAAACTTCTCGTCTTTCTTTTAAGCTAATTTCAGCTGTAGTACCTTATCAAATGAAAGAAAGATGCTGCAATATTTTTATAAAAAATTAGAGGTCTCTTGAATTTTTACATTGATTGGAGAGTGGCAGGACCAGGTTTCTCGGAGGCAGCACAAGGAAACAGAAATTAACTTCTGCTGAAGTCAGTCCTGAGATGCAATCAAGACAGAGGAAGGGCCGGGGAGGTGAGCTGATGGACTGCCTCATGCCAGGAGAGGGGCATGAGCTGGTTTCTGCTCACCACACAGTGCTCTCAGAGACAGAAACAGAGCCTGTGCTTGTATCTCCTGGCACAAGTTGGTTCAGGGGTGCTGGTGACCTCACTGCTTCTTCTGGGGAGATCAGGAGCACTGCCATTTCTTTTGGTCATCAAACACTAAGTCTTTCTTCTTTTTCTCTCCACAAGTGGAACTATGTGTCTGGAAACACCTGGTGTGTTTGAGACTAGAATAAACAACACTTCTGAATGTAGTGGTTTAGTTCTTCATAAGAATACAGCTGGGAAATTTTGCCTTCTGTTATTTGTGCTGTGATTAATTAATCCCCAAGAAGAATTCCATGATTTTTGGTCCAACTCTCCATAAATCCATTAATTTATTTGTTTAAAATAAGAGCATGGGCTTGGAAGTACCTGGTACTATCTTACCATAAAAAAAAGAAACTTCCAGCTCCCTAATCAAATTCTGAATATTAATATGAACTAAGTACTAATATGCTGTATGTATTTCAATTTTGCACCCTGAATATTCAAGCCTTGCAGAAGTGCTAACAGCTTAGCTTTTTGCCTGGAAGTTGAGAACTTTTTAGGTCAAGATTCAATTTCAAAACCACGTAATAACTTCATCATAAATGCAGAAGGTAATGTGATAAAGTAATGGTTATATTTACAAACCAGTAATTTTCAGTGACAGCATTTCTTTGATTTGTTAAAAAATCCATTATTTTCAGGATGGGTACAATAAATTTCTTATAAAATATTGAAAATACTAATTAATTACTGTAATAGATTACCTTCAAACTTACTGGTAGAAGCAGTTATTGTAATGAGTTTTGCATCTTGAAATATAAATAGTCCTTCCATACAGGATGAAAAAGCCCAGAAAGATAACCTTTTTGATTGAATAGCCTTAAAAGAAGATTATAGATATGTCATATATTCTTATACAAAGAAATCAGGGGTGCAAAAGCATTCTGTACAAGATATCTATATTTCTTCATGTCTTGACTACTTTTTGTGTGGGATTTAGTGACCTTTTTTTATTTGGATTCCTGTAGTTCTATCACGCTCATTTTTATTGGTTATTTTTTCCTGTTTTTGTTCAAGTAATTATAGGCTCTCTAAAAGCCATCAACTGAAATAATCTAAGTTGCACCCACGATATCCAAATTACTGAGTAAGATTTTCTTCCCGTGCTTGCACAGCGTGCACAATAACTGCCAGCACGCTGCACCTCTCTGAGAGGTGGATCACCCCAGCTGGCTCCTGCCTGTAGTCAGTAAATGTTTGCACTATAGATTGCAGATAATCGGACTTATCATTGATGTTTCTTAATGTCAACACGCTGCAATTCCACGCCTGTCTTGAGCAACACTGTGGATGAGCATAAAGCAGACACTGCTACGCTCTATGCTACATTGACCATGTTCAAATAAACCCACTGCTGAAAAGTTTGACAGATCTGTATTATCTCAGACCCACAGTGGAGTGTGTTTTCTAAGTATATGTCTGTTCAACAGGGTTCTTAAATTCCCCCCCACCACTTTTAAAAACCAGCTAGGGTAACCACAGGACAGAGAAGGGGGGCTGGTCATAATCGTGCTGTTCCCATACATATTATCAGTGTATGCCTGCTTTGTTATGGGTCAGCAAAAACCTAACATGTATCTGGTGTAGTTCCCTTAGATGCAGAATTGGGCATTTTTGGTTTGTCTTACCTCTGGTGCCACACAGCAATTTGGTATTTTGAATACGCCTGAGCAAAGGAAAATATTAGTAATTACAGTTCTGAGCACCTATCATGTAAGTGAAATACAAAGAAACATAGAGACAACAATTCCAGAAGCTGACTCTTTTGAGGCTGCTTCTCATACAACTTGTAAAATCTGACAATTATTTCAGGTTTCAACATTTCCATCCTTATCTTTACCAACAATGGGAGATACTTTAAAAACTGCAGTTTGGACTTTAAATATTAAGACACTTAAACACTGTTTAAGCATGTTTAAGCATTTAGTTTTGGTTCCAGAATTGTTTTGCTCATAGGATTTGGCCTCTATAAGCATTTTAGAGCTAATGAAAGCCTCCTTATATATAAATAATATTTTGTTTGTGCAATTCTCTTTTCAGTATTTTAAATAGGAGAGGCAGCAATATATGTCAGCGAGTTTTGATTAAATGAGAAACAACAACAAATAGATCAATGGTTTGTTTAAAATAGAAAGTACCAGTGCAGGGTGCTTAGGGCAGCTTTCAGAGACACACCAAGTTGTCTTGGTGAGTCATTGCTCTTACTGTGAAGATATTCAGAGTAGCTTCATTTGCTGAAACCTGATTTCATTTCTCTGACAAACCACTTGCATGAGGGATCAAGTACTTTTTAAGTCCCTTTGATCCACCTGATTGCTTCTTTCTTTCCTGCCAGCTCCTTTACAGTATTAAGAGGCATAACCACTTCAGGGGAGAAGATTTTTCAGATGTTCTGTAGGTCATGGTACAGTGAAGCCATGACTTCACTCACCAATATTTTGTGCAGGCTACATTTCTATGTCTTGGAGAGGAAAGTGGAAGCTTATCCACCAAGCTATTGACTGGCCTGTTGTGGTCTTGTCCAGCTATTTTCTCAGGTCCTAAGGGTAATTATTTCCTAGTGATCTGTATGAAAACAGAAGGAGTCTGGACAGTATAGCAAAAAAAAAAAAAAAAAAAAAAATAAAGCAAGGCTACAGGGATTGGTACATAAACTAGTACTGCTTTTCACTGGAAGACAGTGCTCATTTTCTGAGGAATAAACTGTTCCCCTAGTATATTTGAAACTGAGTTTACGGGGATGCATTACCACATTAACTCTGAGGTGCTGGGTGGGAGCATGCTCCTGACCTCCTGCTAAAATGTAGAGTTGTGTTATAGCAACAAAGCATCAAAATCAGCCTACAGAAATAATTGATGCTTTGGATACCCTGTCCATCTTTTTATTCAGTTAATTTTCTGTGCTGCTTCTTATGCCACCTTTTTAAATATGGGGCCAGTGAAGACAGTCTCTTTTATCATCAACTTTATGAGACAGACAGAAGACCAAGAGAGAAATATTTTGTTGGCCAAGGTTGCTTTCAGAGTTGTTAGCATTCTACAGAAAAGCAGAGATTAAAGCATGTGGCACAGCCTTGTAGTGTGATGTCTCAAATCAGACTCATGGTCTCACCCATTTTTTGTACTGAACATTGCTTACTTGCATTGCCAGCATTCTGTATGGTTAATGCATGAGCCAATTCACAGATCTTTCTTCTTTTATTACTTTTTCTTTGCTAGAAATAATGTGCCCACACATCCTTATTGCTTTGCACTGTTACGTTTCTCTTTCGATCCTAGGCAAGAAAAACAGGCTGAAATCACAATTAAATATTAATAGCTTAGAACACTGGGGTTTTCAAAAATTAGCCATTACTTTTATCTTGGAAAATAGAGATGCTTATTCATTAGTCACAACTTTATGACTCAGTTGTGCAATGGAACATTAATATTTTGGGTTTTTTCTAGTTGCAAGAGTAATTGTTTGACTTTTCCTTCTGGTGAAATTTTCTTTAAGTTTGTGTGTTTTACATGCTAACATGGCTCTAAAACAGCTACTCGCTGAATTATTCTTGGCCTGATTTGCCTTCTTAGAGGAAGAGCATTGCAGCAGGGTTGAAATGGTGTTTGTGGCTGTGGGCTGCGGAGCCAAATACCCTGGTCCTGGAATCCACACTCGAAGAAAAACCCTGCTCCCAACTACAGCTGCTTTCTTTGGATTTTTTCCTTAAACATTGATACTTTTGATAGGTCAGTGATGCTCATACCTGCCCTGGCTCTCAGGTGTGATAAGGCATATTTGGATCCCTCTCATGAAAGAGGGACTTGAGGGGAAGCATATTTCATCCTTCTACCTGCAAAAAACTTTAAATACCTACCCAGTCCTGCTGTTTCCATAGGAAATTCAAAACTTCATGTCCTTATGAGTTTTTAAAAGTAAGCAAACATCCCTGGGGCT
>VZRQ01000114.1:1043322-1120742 GCA_013397975.1 Machaerirhynchus nigripectus | reverse complement strand
AAAAAAAAAAAAAGAACTGTAATAAAAAATTACCTCATAACCTCACAAAGATAGTTGATATTTTTTGGCCACAAGTGAAAAGCCAGTTCAAAAGAGAGTCTGCTTGGGTTAGAAAAACTGAAAAAATGCTCAAAAAGAATTATTCCTTCTCATCAAAGAGAGACTTTCTCATGACAGAACCGTCATTTCAGATGGTTAGGTTGCTTCTCATATGAGTTTTTGCTTGGTATAGATACACAATGTAATTTTTCTCACCAGGAGATAGAAAGATTATTGTTTGATGTATAATTTGGTATATAAAAAACTTGTTTTAAGGATGGCATGAGTTTAAAAAAAAAAAAAAGGAAATATATGTGAAAGATGCTAACTAAAGATCCTACCATAATGTTCTCTCAATTATAGCAGTTCATCTTTTATTCATTTGTCACCCTTGGCACTCGATTACATCAAATTCTCATTGGAAATACAAAGAGTGGATTCCCACTCAGTTTCTTTTTTTTGCTGCCTTTATTGTGGATGTGCTTGAAGAAAGAAGCATGAGTGCAAGTTGGTCTGAAGGTGGTGCACTTCAGAGCTCTCCACACCTGTTCAGCAAATTAGTCACATCATGCCAAGTGACCCATCCTCTGTGTTAGGGGCAGTGTTACTGTGTGCTTTTCTCTTGTTAAGGTGAGCACTCAGGAAATGAAAAGCCAGTAATGGTCTCAGTCTCATAAAGATCTTACAAGTTTCAGATTGAAATGTAGAAATGAAGCTGGACTACATTAGGAACTTTAATAGATGGAAGAATCTTATGGATTTGGGGAGTTGGTTTTCCTGGGTGATACTCTGCCTGCTTGGACAAAGGGATCAGCTGTATGGCTGGGTTGCTGTGGCTTCTGTAATGTAAGATCCTGCTGGGGCTGTACATCTGTCATGGTTTTAAAATAACACCGCTGAGCATGCTCTAAGTGTACAATATATTCTGTGTATGCCACAGCTCATAAAACTGACAGCATCATCAAGGATGGAAATGACATTTAGTTCAAGCTCTTGGACATTGCCAGTTTCTGAAACTTTCACATTGAAAACTCTTCTGCTTAGCCATGAGGCTGAACAGAAGAATTAGCAAGATGGTACGAATCACAGTATACATATTGCCATAATTCTTGGATGATTTTCAGTAGGAAAACTAGAAGTAAAAACTTGACTGTCTTTCAGAGTGTTTGCACATGCATTTTTGCAAGTATGTGCTGCCTATTATTCAGTAAGTGAAAACCTAGTTAGCCTTCAAAAGACTTTGCAAACCCAGACTACCTTTTTTGAAGCTCAGACATGGAAGATAAATTCTAAGAATGTGTATGTGCATATATGTCAATAAAAAAAAAAAAAAGAAGGTGCCCAATATGACTTTCTAGGTCAGTAAAATAACTGAGCTAATAGCACGGCGTGCTGTTGTATATAAGACCATGCAGTTTGACAGATTTAACTGATTGTCGTGTTCTGACCTCCTCTGAGGAGGACATGGGGTGTGTGCATGTAAATTGAAATGTTACAGCAATTATGGAATTATTTAAAATATATATGCATGACACTTCCATCTTGCAGTTGAATAATAGTATTCAGTCTTACGCCGTATTATGATCTTCTGGAAGATATCTGCAAAAATAAATCTTTTCACTTTTGCCAGTAAACCACTCTTGCCTTTCTTTCTGATATTATTGTTCTCTTTTTTTTATGCACTTAAAGGACATAGAACAATGTAAGTTATGCATAACGATCCTTGTTCTAAATGATTAGTTCAAGATCAATGACCAATACAATATCAAAAAATCCTAACAAATTTTCATAACTTAAAAATCATAAGTAGGGTTTTAATCTATAGCAAAGATGAGTAAGTGTGGGAAGCAGGAAGCTTTCCAGAAGGAATTACATAAATTAAGCTAAATGTTCCGAGCAAGATTGTTTTTTTTTTCTTTAGGTTTTTTTTTTGTCTGCTTTGTACCCTCAGAGACAAATATGAGGCACAGTTTATTTCTTGGCAATATCTTTTTATTTACATCCACTCAACTCATTAGCAGTGAAAAAAAAAAGAAAAAAAAGAAAAAACTTGTACTAGAGCTGATGAAATAATTGCTGCAAGCTGCGTGTTTAGACACATTGTACAAGTTAAATGTACAAAATTTACCCATTAGGATTGCTTGTGCCCCCAGTTTGTCATTCACTCCCAATAGGATTTTTCTGTAGAGCAAACAAACAAAAGTCGCTGGAGGACCAGTTCTTCAAGGCATTGAGTGTATCTAGAAGGTGAATGTCCCTTGCTTGAACTGAAGTCATCTCTCACAAGTTCACACATTTGTTCAGGCTCTGTGCTGGAGTGTCCTACACCGACTGTAATCATTGAGGTGTTTTGATATTTTTCTATTCTCCTCATTCTCACCACCACCATTTAATTTTTTTAAATGTGTTTCCACTATATGAGATCTCTTTTCTATGGCACAGAGTTGGTTTGTTTTTATATATTTACATGTGGTCAACTAATAGCCTGCAAGCTCTAATGAACTTTTGGAGTCTATTAAAAAAGCTCAGGTTTCTCATAAGTAGATCTGCACTAGGTCCACACCAGTGAGGAAGCTGGAAGAGATCTGTTGTCCTCCAGTTTTCTCTTTCTCCCCTGAGCAGCTTAGTACGAGACACAAATATATCAAGTTTATAACCGCTGCTCTAGCTTAGGGTATTGAGGGTACCTAACTGCATCTTTAATGATTTTCCACATGTTTTTATTGCTGCACATTGTAAAGAATTTACTTTAATTAACACTGATGAGTGTCTAGCCACACTGTAAAATTCTGAGCTTCTGCAGGAAATGGTATTCAAATCCCATTCAGTGTAAGGAGGTTTTGGCGTATGCTGTGCTCCATACGGAATCGTAATGGCAATTTTCTTAGCCCTCTTTTCTTCAGTCAGTCTTATTTTTGATGGTATAACTTCTTCTTTTTCTTTTAAAGTACAACAGTAACAGTTTGGGCTGGGCCAGTGATAGATATGATTCTACATGTCTGTCCTCTGGGTTGGCGGAACATGAAATGTTAGATACCATTTTGCAATTATGCTGCTGTCGGGTTTAGGTTTTATATGGTGAGAAGTGATACAATATTTCAGTTTTAAAGTGTGTACTACTGTTAAGTGGGTGCAGGGGATAATTCTGATGAAATGAAATTCCTATAAAAGTCTGTTTAAAACTAATTCATCCTCATGAATAGCTGCAGCCTTGTACCAATGAATTTGGGCAGCAGCCTTGATGTTTCAGGAGGCAATGAAAGAAGTTTGTTCTTTGCCCAGAAAAACCTCAGAGTAACATTGATAAAGCATTTAAGCAAACTAAGTTTCAGATATGGTTTTAGCACATCAATGTCAGCATACTCTGTGGCTTCCAACAGGGCCTTGCAGAAGATGTGAGATCCAGGCCCTGTCCAGAACAGTGTGTAGAGGACAATATTTGTATTCTTATTTTGCCATTTATTGACAATACCTGGCACCCTACTGTTGTTTTGCAGGAGAGTTGGTTTGCTGTTGTGTTTTGCCAAGGACAAGACTGTGCCTAGCTGAAGGGCATCATGAATCTCTGATGCCCAAATTGCTCCTACTTCTATGAAAAAACAGCAAATTAAAGTAGGAACTCAGTGAGTTTGGAAAGGAGGATTTTTTCCTCTGGTCAGTAGCATGACTTGAAATAAATGGATTAATTAAAATCAGTATGTCTACTTATGGAGTGAGGTGCTCAAGCATGATTTATGTGAGGAGTTATTGCACTGGACTCTTTGATCCCTTGCTTTGAGAATTAAATGTAAAAGTCTCATTCTCAGTTTCAAGGTTGAACACAAATCCTTGTGAGCCTGCCCCTGTTAAATTGCGTCCTGTCACTCTCAAGTATTCAAAACTTCCATCGAGGCCAAACTCACAAATCCCTTCCCTAACTTCCAGTTTCTTTGCTGTTGCTACATGTGAAGTTAACCCCCGTGAAAATTTACTAAAGTGAGTCTTTTTCTAGTCTTTCTATAAATCTCTCTCTCTCTCTCTCTCTCTCTCTCTCTCTTACAGTGCCATACAAAATTTGTTGATGAAAGATTAAATGTTCAGTACTTGCATGCTGGTTAACCATCATAGGAATAATTAATTGTAACTATTCCCTTTCATGCCAAAAGACTTATTAGACATGCTCCGCTGGAGAGATAATATGAAATGTTTTACCAAATGTTAGATATTTACTTAGGGCTGTGTCTTCAATTTGGAGTTTTATTATAAAGTGTCAGGAAATCTATTTGTATCAAGGAAGTATTAATAAACATTCATTTTGCAACAGTTCTTGTGGAAAGTTTCCAAGTGGTTATTGGATGTTTCCAGACAGAAACATTTTTTTCCCCAGTAAAGAAACACAGATAAGACAATTGTTAACTCTTCAGATTAGGACATACGAAAAAATATAGTACTGATGATATTCATGAAGGAAATTGCATGAAAAAAATGCAGAAAATAACAAATTTTCTTTCTAAAATAGAAAACAAGACTTTTAAAGCAACGAGATTTTATGTTTTCTGCTAGGAATAGTTCACAGAGTGAGACAGGAGTAACAAGGATTCTGAATAAACTCCGTAGGCAAACACACGGGAATCAATGCAAGGGAAGGGGAATTGGCATTTGGAAGAACAGAGTTTACCCAGAAGAAATTAGTGAAAGAAATTGCCACTCGATGCACTGAATGAGCTGAAAGGATGCCACAAAAAAACCCAACCAACCAATCAACCAAAACCTAAAAACCAACCCTCAGGGAAACCAGTCTCCTACTATTTTCAGTCCCTGTTGGCCAGTCACGTGGGGAAATGTCCCACAGTTGTACCTGGAGTTGATCCTGCTGCTGCATAGCTCTACACCGATCCTCTGGGTATTGGGTTTTTTGGGTTTTTTTGGGTTTTTTTTTGGTTGCTTTTAGTTTAGTTGGTTGTTTTGTTTTTCTTTTAGTTGTAGGGGGTTTTTCCACCTTAGGATTTTATACCTTTTCATATCTGTGTTTGCTTTTAAATCTTAGAGCTGCTAAATCTTGCCGCATCAGCAGTGAGAACAGGTTGTCTCAAGTCTGCGTAGGACTGTGGGAAAAGAGGGAAAAATGCCTTCCAGGTCTTCTGACTACCAAACTCAGTGATAAGTGGCACAACAGCTCTTTGAGTGAATTTCAACAGCAGACAAAACCCACCCACTCTAAAGTACTGGTATATCCATGTGGGAATATGAGATAGATCGCCATGCAAAGGATGGAGGAGTAGGGAAATTAATGGGCATTTCTCTAAATTATACCCCAGTCTAATCTTTTTATTGAATTGCATTAAAATGTAAGGTGGAAACAAAAGCCTGGGAACGGGATGTAAATTTAAGTGATAGTGGGTTTCGGTTTCACTGTGGAATTCCCGGAATGAAGCCCAGTGGTTGAGGCAGCAGAATGAGCTGTGGCAGAGCTTTGGGCGGCTTCAGCAGGACCACTTACATTCAGCAGTTTGCTGAATTTGAACCTTGATTCTGGTAGTCTTTTGCATTTAGGATTGTTTTAATTCATGGCATGGAATTGCTTCTGTTATCAGTCCTCAGCAGGTTTCTTGACAATGATTTTTGGTTTCAGTTACAGGCAACTTGGTTAAACACCATTTGTTTTGGGTCCTCCTTCACATCTTACTGGTATCCAATTAGCAGCAGAAGGTGTTTAACCTCTGTCAGTTAACCATGGCTTTGCTGACCTACCATCGAAATTTTAGCAAAGTCTCTGTTTGAAACTACTGAAAAGTTTCCCAATTTTAATGAAAATATTAGGAAGAGGTGGGATAACACGGTGACTTTGCTGCCTCCATCAGTGGGTTCAACTGCTGTTTCATCCTGGTGCCTTGAACTTCATATGTTATTACAATGGCTTTCACTTCTTTGATTTGTATGTGGCTTTAGAACATAACTTTTTGCGTTTCAGTTCTGTGGTTTATTTTTAGATGTATTTTCTCAGTAATTGAAAGCTGTGATGGTGCACTAAGGAGAATGGTAGCATAAAAGAATCAGCCTGCAGTGATTCCAACATTTCACTTTGAACCATCAGTTGGCTCCATGATATGTAGAAATTTTGCTTTGAAACATGGGATTTCAGTCTATAATCTAATTATTGCTGATTTATAAGGTAATTTAAATTAATTTAAATATAGTAGAAATGACTTCTCAGATAAATCAACTGAATAAAAGGAAAAATTTGTGCTATTTTTCATCATTTTATGGTTGCTTCAATTGTATTTGATTTTTCAGTTTTATTCATTTGTTATGCTTTTCAAATTACACTAGTCAAATATAAAAACCAAAACCCCTAAGGGCTCTTAACTTGATGTTTCCAAAAAAAAAAATAAAAGAATGCATAAGGCAAATGCAAACTTAGTAAATAGAATTGTTTAATTGTTTATAATTAATTAATTGTTCTTTTGCTTGTCATCTTAGAAGACTCATGGACTAGGTTTTGCATTTATTTCCAAATTGTCATGGTTAGGTAGTGTTCAGAAAATGAATGTGATCTGTGTACACGCAAAATATATAATATACACAATGTGTTTAGTGTACACATACAATAATGTGATATTAGCAGAGGACATACAGATAATATTGATAAAAAAAGAAGTGCCAATTCAGTAAATTTTCCTTTTTGTACATCTACTAGGAAATTCTTACTAAATTTAGGTGCCATTTTCTTCTAATAAATTGATATTGTCAGAATGAGAGAAGATTTTTCAAAAGATTCAAAGATTCAGTAATCCAAATCTTTAATTTCTCATGGACCTAGTGAATTGTAAAACACCCATAATGTTAGCTCGGTTCTTACAGCTGTATTTCTTATTTCTAATGGTGAATCCAGAAATACAGTCCCTCAGTTTCTTTCATGCTGATCATTGTCTATGCATAAGAAGACATTGCAGTTAAATCTGCTACCCTTTCGTTCTCCCACAGTCAGTAATCTGGCTATTTACTATTATAGAAAGAAAATAAACCCAAATGATACAATAACAACAGCAGATTCTTAGATAGTAATTTCTTCTGTATCTCTTTCTGTGAACGGCTTTCAGCAGTGATTATATCTTGCAATAGAATCTATTCCATTAGTGAACCAACGTGTGATAAAATGTGTAATTCCGATTTTAGTGTAACAAGGTAATTAAAATACTAGATATAAATGACAGATTAGTTGAATGTTATCTGTAGTTTTATTTTTCTGGTCATGTATTGCTTGAAAGGCTGAATATGGGAGTTGTGAGCAGTCTTGCTGCAGCTTAACGTTGCCCTTGCATTGTTGCCAGCAGATGTTAAAGAGGTCCCCTTGCTTTGCTGCCATCCATCCCCGCTCCCCCAAATCACCTCACATTCCTTCCCTTAAGTGACGGCCTTGTTCAAGAGCAGGGAGCCCTAAGCACATCAGTGAAAGAGCAAACAACAGGAACCTCCTAAGTGGTGTTTCAGCACCAAAAATATTATGGGGAACCAAATTCACAATAAGTCAAATAATGCCTGGATTAGGCTTTCTGAAAGCGGATGGATCACACCATTCTGTTTAGCTGCCCATGGGTACCCTGGGAACCAGAGAGTCCCAGTTTGGTGGGATCTGCACTTCTCCTACCTCCCCCTTTGTTTCTTCTTGTGGATACATTAAAAACAGAAACAGTCACGGGGTGAAGTTTTAGTGGTGGTTGTTATATATTTTTATATGCATATTTATAACCCTCTTTATAAACATCTAACCCTCTTTGGAATATATCAAGATAAATTTTAAATGCTTCTTTTGTTAATTTAACCAAGATTTTTCTCCAGTGGTTGAAAAAATGTTCAACACCTCACTCCATGTGTTTATAACCTAATGTAACATGTAAGGTCAAACCCAACTGCGCTCTGGTGACAGTGGTGGGACTTGTTTCCAGTCTGTAATACTCTAAAAATGGAGGGTAATATCGACTGAAGTGTTAGAGAGGACTCAGTCTTTCTTTACTGCAGCTACAAGCAGAAACTAAGCAAAAATCAGGGTGAGATCTGTAAAGATGATCTGTGTAGTTTAGAGATCTGAAGTGAGTTGAAGGGGATACTTCAGTATGTCCATGAAGTTTTTCTAGTTGTTCATTTGTGTTATATGTGTTTGAATATCATTCTCATTCCTTCTCTCTTTTTTTTCTTTCTTTTACCTTCCATCCATCCATTGTCACGCATTGCATTCTTGATTACAGTCTGTGTAATCGTTACCACCGTGTGAAGGCAATTTCCCACGTCATCAGGTACGCTGTCACGTTTCAGAAAACACGTTTGTGTGTTCTCAAACCTAGCCAGTGTTCTGCATAGCTAATTTCTCCTACCTAAACCTCTCTTCCTTTCCCATTTGATATGAAATAACATTGCTGCAGGAAAGTGGTTTTTAAAATTAATGACTTTTTTTAAAAAAAAGTTTAATTTTCTGGATCAAGGAGGTACTGTCTTTCTTAGGGGCTAAAAAGCTGTACTTTACAGTTTTCTGGTTGTCCACAGGTCATGGCCTGGAACCTGTAATCTTTTTAATGGATTAATATCTGCTATGAAATTCCATTTTTGTAAAATCCCTGAGCTGCATTGTTCAGTTATGTTTTATTCTGGTTGTGATTGGTTTATGTTAAAAGCTTGATTCTCAGCTGTAGTTTTAACCTCTGTAATGGTAAACACAGATAAATTAGTGCTTTTGTCAGTTCTTATTGTTCTAGTTTTGTATCTAATCTGTCATTCTTTGGTGTTTATGTGGCCTTTAGAAACATGTTATTTGCAGATTACTACATGGCTAGCTGATTTTTTTTGGGAAAGTAGCAAGATCCTGAAGATGCTCATTTACATGCAAATTTTTATAACTTTCTAATGATGTTTCTGAACATCACTGGCTTGTAACTTGATTACTTTTGCACTTGGCAGAAGAAAATTTCATTAAAGAGCTGTTGCAAGAAACTGTTTTTAGCAATAGTGGAAAACCATGTCTTACGACCTGTTTTTCAGGGATTAAAAATTAATGTAATTAATGTGAGTTCATGAGCTTATGCACATTTATTATACCTAGACATGTGGAACATGAATCATGTCTTTCTAAGCATTCTTCTTACAAGAAATAAAAAGGAACAACTGTTCTTTCTAAATGCAAATTCCTAAATCCAAAGTTAGTAAAAATGAATGTAGCCCAATTGCTACTGATGGTGACACATCTCATATGCCATTTCTAATGCCAGTCCTTTCTATTTAATATTTATTTTGGATCAACTTACAGTCCTTATGGCTCTCTAAGCTGTAGTGTACCTAGAGGTATAACTTTTTATGAATGAGAAAAAAGAAGTTTTGAAAATTACACAGTGACTATTTCTAGGCTTTATAGTCATATCTCAGCTTTTCCATTCTGATATCCAGTGTCTTGGCAACAACTTCAACAGCATAATCATTTTCCCATGTAAACATAGTTAACTTACTGTATAAGTTCCTGTTTTGCTAGTGATGCCTTAGGATTTTAGCTTTTATATTTTTCATATATTTGTAATCCTGCAATCCTTTAGTGTATAAATCTAAACTCCATATACAGTGTTAGCTACTGTTCTCCCATTTTGGTCAGACAAAACAGTTCCTCTCTAGGCCTGAGAATCAAGGGCACCTTACTGTCTCAGGCCCCAAGAAAGGTAAACAGAAGTGAGTTGGGAGGGGGAGGAAACTTGGGGTGACTTCATTATGTGAAGCTGTAATTGGAGGATTAACCCCCGATATCCAAATGGGTGTAGCCCCTGGGGGGCTTCGTCTGCCCTAAATGTACCTGAAGGCCCTTCAGTAAATATAAATGCCTCTTATTCTCTTAATTTTGTCTGGCCTCTGTTTTCAGGTAGTCCCGTGTGGCATCGCTAGGGCACTAGTTGTTTTGTCTGTCCCTACAACTTCAGACTGTAAAATGGTAATAAATTAGGTAAATGGTAATAAATTAGGAAAACGGGAGTGGCAAGTACTTCTTTTTGAAGTAATACTCTGGAATAGCTGGATATAGGTGTACAACTTTTACATGTGTTGAGTGAGAAATTTAGAGCTGCTAAGATCCATCTCACATCCTCATTCACAAGCTGGAGGTATTCAGGATGTTTATTGGCATAAATAGGACGTGGTCCTAAATAGCTGCAGGCTGCAGCTTTGTAGCATGCAGACTGCAGGGTGCATTATTGCGAGATCAAACCTAGATAAACTATCATTGCTTCCTTGTTGTGTTCCAGTGTTGCATAATTACATTACTTTAATGGATTTTCCCTACTTACTAGTAAGGTGAAATATGTGGGGTGTAAAATTATCTATTAATTGGCACAATTAAGCCAATGGGTAAGGATCGTGGTTCAGTTGTTGTAATCACATGAGGTAATGGCTTTGTTATAGTACCTACTGTAGAATCACATTTTGAAAAAGCACAAATTAACTTAAAATAATTAAAAATTGATTTGTTTTGAACAGTGAGTTTCCTAGAGAAGGAATAACTGAAAACACTGAGATAACTAGAGACATATGTAATGGATGGACGAATAGTTGTGTAACTGAGTCTAATGCCAGTGGTAGGCTCAGTCATTTTGCAGCATTTTTGGACTCAGATTAGTGGACAATTCCACATTATAAACAGTATTTTGGGGTCACAGAAGCACACAGTATACCTGTCATGCTTAAAATAAGATTAAATCTGTTTGCTAATTTAAATATTCCACTTTTACTAAGGTTTTGCAATCTCAAGATCACTCCTGAAGTTCAAACACCTTCTCTATTGGTATATGAGGACCATTTAATTCCAGCAACTCTTTTCTTACATTTTTTTAGCATAACCTTAGTCTGGTGCTCAAAGTTCAGTAAATGGTAGTCATTGAAAATCATTTTTAAAGTGAAGGTATATGATAAGGGAGCAGAACAGGACCTAAATGAAATACACAAGTCTGTATTTTGCTTCTGGGAACAGTCTTGAGAACAAACAGCAAAGTCTCATCTCATAGCACTGCTCGCAGCAGTGCTAATAAAAGATACCAAATAATTCTGCCTGTTTTCTGCAGTACATGTTGCATTATATGTGGCTAGTAAGAAAGTAGGGCAGTTCACACAGATTATTATTCACACAAGTTATTATAGTGTATGGATCATGAATTTGCAGTAAGTTTAGAAAAAGTTGTATTTAGGTACTTATATTTAAATTGCAATCCTGCTAATCTAAATCTTCTGCGATTGCATTGTTTGTATTATATAATTAATCACAAGTATCCCTTAAATGATTGCACAGAATGGGCTAGCACTTTTTAGATGTAGTCAGTGCTAAAGGAAGTACAAACAGTACTCCTTGCTAAGCAAGGAGTACTGTTTGTATCTGCCCTGTTCTACTGAACTTTCTGCTTTGTGTATTTTCACTTGTAAAACCTTTTTTTTTTTTTGGTCACATCTTGGCAATTTGAACTACCTCCATGAGACTGTGTGGCTATGTCTAAATACTTTTAAATACTTTATATTGTTTAAATATAAAGTATTTAAGTACTTTATATTTGTTATCATTTTTAGTTTCGTTTCTAAGACATATAATAAATGTAATGTGGAATGCCATGTAATTAGTACTGTGCTTTTACATTAGACAATAAATAACTGATATTTTAGGTTATATCCAGATGCTATTCTGAGATGAAATTGTGAGATTTCAAAGTATTCTTTCACCCAGATCATTAAAAATCTGCTGGAGGATTTTCTTCTGAGTCTGTTTTGGTTTTATGCAGAACGTATTAAATGCTGAAAAAACTCCAAGCCCTCAAAGACTCAAGTGAAAGGAAATCTCTGTAGTTCCACTCATGAAGCAGCTGAAATTCTACACTGTTATAATTTTGTAGGAAAGCAAGGAATCAAATCTGTCTGTAATTTTATTTTAAAAAGAAAATACTATTACAGTTTTTCTGAAAATGTGCTTGTGGGTGTATTTGAAATGCACTGGGAATATGAATGCTTGATGGAATTAAGTGCAGACAATGAATCGTGGTGATCAGATATTCTCTATTAACAAATATTATCTTTTAAAAAGAATAATTTTTGTAACTCAAAACATCAGTCCCTTTTGTTTCAGATTTTAATGAAACAATTCATTTTTGGCACACAGCTGTAATGGACAAATGCCAGAGGACGGAGGCAAAGGGCAGCATGTTTCAGTAAATCTAAATACATTAATGATATTCTAACTCAATTTAAATGTCATTCTTGTTGTTTTCAAGTCTAGCCAGAGTCCTTTAGAGATGTTAGTTGGTGTTTTTCTCAGCACAGACTGGGAAGATGAGTGTGTCCCAGTTTGCTTGGTAGCTGCTGCCGTCCTGTGCTGCTGCAGTTAGGTCAGCTGAACCTCACGCAGCTTTTGGCTCACCTGCTGTTTTTTCAGTGCTAATTTTAAGCAGTTTATTAAGTGAGGGTAAATTTCTCATGGCTCAGTGTATTCCTGTGAGCCTTTGATAATTGGAATAATCACTTTATTTCCACTTCCGCTCATCTAAGCTACTTAAGTAGACACTACAGTAGGCTGAGGCAATGAATGATTTCTTCTTTTCAGCCTATGTCGGTCATGCAGTCTAACTGCAAATCAGAGCTAGACAGCGTGCCAATTACTACTTCCAAAATGTGTCTCTCCCACAGAAGTTATTTATGCACACTGCTAATTAGCCATTGAGATTTTTGTTCACTGGAGGAGAACGGATCCACATGCATGGCACCGCAGGAAGCCTTAAAGTATGGGCAAGGATATCTGTGTCCAAGGCCCCAGGCCTCCTGCTTCTCAGCAGGACATTCTGACTTTCAGTAATAATTTACATTTTAAGATGATGTACTGCCACAGGTGTTTGTGACTGGTAATTTCAGACCTTACCTGAAGAAGGGCACTAGGGAGTTTAGGCAGGATCAATATGAATAAAAGTCTGTTTCAGGAAAATGTACTGCCTTCTCCCATTTTCATCACTCAGAATTTTCTCATAGTGCTGAGGAGCCTTTGAGACTTGTCTGTATTTAGGGCTTTCCAAAGTAGCAATTTGCTCTTACTTTCGTTTCTTTTGCTTCACTTCTTAAGCATAATTTATTTATTTTTTGTTTCAGATACTTCTTCCAGGAAAGCATGGGCTTCTGCTATCTTTTCTAACCTCATTTTCACCACATATACATAAACACCCCATATGGAAATAATATAATGGAGACATATCTCTGCTCAGAGGTATAGCACTTGTTTCAAATAAATAGCAAGTTGGTGAGACATGAATGAGAGATATAACAGTACAATGTAGTCAGACATAATTGGGGAAAAAATACAGAGCCTAACTGAGGAATAAGACAGTGAGCAACCATGATGGAGAAGTTGTTAGTTGTAATTGAGCTGACCTGCCTAGGACACAAAGAGATTGAAAGCATTAGGAGCAAAAGGAAAGTTGTTATTAAATCACAGTTACAGGTAATTCAATGAGTATTTTATGAGAATCAAGATGTCAACACCTCTTATTCAAACTTTTGCTCTTGTTCCTCTTCCAGTTCTGGAACCTGTAGCTCTGGTGGTAGCCTCACTTTAAATATGGATTCTTCTTTTAGTTGGTTGCTGGTCTTTGTGGTGTCAGTTTAGGAGTAATGTCTACTGAGTGTCCTCACCTCAAAGATCCTCAATGATGCTCTATACCACTTGTGTTCTTTCTGAGCCCATAAATCTCCCCTTTCAGAGTGGCACAGCATCATTAGGATGAGCAGTGAGTACTCCACTCTCTGTTATCCTCTGCCAGTGCCAGGGCCTCTTAGAAGGAGCTTAGAGGTGGCTAAATGACTTTAGCCATGCAGCTGAGGAAGGGATGAAAACAGTATTGTTTAGAAAATTACCCCCTAAGTGCCTACCTTCCCCTTCTCCTCCTGTTCTGCAGCAAGAGTGAGAGGCTTCTGCCTTTCTAAGATCTGATGGGGCCTTCTCCCTTGCCAGGGAGGATGCCATGCCCTGGGGTACCCTGATAGGTGCAAATGTTGCAGTCCTGAGTCAGCACCATAAAGATAATACGTGTATTTATATACTAATTTAGGAAGCTCCAGCTTTATGGGAACTTCAGCAGCATGTTTAAGGGACAGTGATTTATTAGCCACTGTCAGGAAAATCTCTGTAAGCAGGAAGAAAAAATTGCAGAAGCTGTGAAGTAGATGAGGCAATAGAGGAGAAAAAGAAAGCACTCAATCTCACAAGTGCATATTTTATTCCAAATGTTGGAGGCACAGAAATTATAGTCAAGGTAAATTAAAGCATTCACATAAGAGAGTAAAACTCAGAATGTAATCTGAACTTGTGCTAATAGTATCATCTATGATAATGGCATGCTTTCAGGTTGTTTTCATATATTTCCACTCTAAGGATGAACAAAACCAATAAATTCACATTTCTACTCCTAGGAAAAGGAGAACTATGGCATTCAAACAGCTGTACAAGTCAGCTTCAAAAGGCCTACAGTTGAATATCTAATTCTTGGTAGTAATGCTCCTCTGCATTCTCTGACCAATGTGGGAAAATTTAAATATGAGGTATTATCTATATGAAACCTTTCAAGAGAAGATGTAAGTAAAGATGAATGATAGTCACTCATCTATCATTTGCTATAGTTGAAAGTGGCAGCCAGAAGCTTACCCATTTCGATTTTAAAAAAATGCTGTCATGCTGTCAAACATACCAAAGCAATGCTTTCTGGATCATTTTTCATACCTGTTTTCCATTTCACAGACACAGCACAGATTGAATGGGTTAACTTTTAAATAAATTTCAAGTGTATTTTTAATCAATACCACATTAGGGGTTTAGTTTACTGAGCAGCTGTGCCATAAATTATAACAGCACACCTCAGGTACAGAGAGTTTTCGACACTCCTGAAGACAGGAATGAGCATTCAGGGGACAGACAGATGGGAAACTCGTTTAAGCAGCTCCATTGTCAGTCACAAAACCAATGGGATTTTACATCTTCTGAGAGGGAAAGAGAAAGCACTCCTTTAATATGGTTATACCAACTTAGAATAAGATTGTGCAAAGGACCGTGGAGGTACGTGATACAGGTCTAAATGAGAGTTCAGCCGAGCTGCCAAGAGTAAAACATGCTAAATAAGATGGAAATAAGAGTGTCATGACAGCAGTGCAGGTGCCAGTGTTACTACCCCATGCAAATCTGTCTTGCTGGGCTTGGTAGTCAACACCAGTTGTGGGTTTGATGTAATCAGAGTTGTAATAGCAGTTTTTGGTGAGAAGCAGAAAAGAGGGGCAAACGAAGGTATAGTTTTCAAGATTCATGGAACTGCAATTTTGTGGTAAAAGCTGTAGATTACAGGACAGTCAGCAGTAGAGAATGAAATGGAAATGGCTAACTGTTTCAAATAGTCAACATTTTTTAGGCTGTTCAGTCAGACAAGTTCTTAAGAAAATCTACGGAGCTCTTAAAAGGGCAGTGAAAATTATTTTTATGTGAAGCAAAATATGCTGAGATAAAAACAATAATGTAATATGCAATAAATACAATAGGCTATTTATTAGAAAAATGGTTAAGTATCACTTCTACTATGAAGAAAATGCTTTATACATAGCAGTGGTGCTGAAGCTGTACACTTCTCAAATTAGGGTTACACTTTCAGATTAGAAAAATGAGTAGAAAATGTGTTGGGAAATGTGAAGTTTTCCTTGGGAGCTTAGTGGCTTATTTGCATAAACTACAAAATAATCAAACAAACCTGAGGCTGGCTTTTGAAGTACACACTAAGGAAATCATATACATCATATTCTTGTGTTATTTTAACAAAAACTTTAATTGACCTCACAGTGTGGTGGTGTAAAATGTGTGTGATATAGTTAGGTAATGAGATAGGCTGTTCAATGAGACATTAAGAAGTAAATAGCACATGTATTAATAAACAGAATCAGTGTAAAACAGGTGAAGAAGTGTCCTTAATGACTGATGCACTACAGTGTGTCATTTTACACTTAAATTAATGATGCAATTTAGGAAAAATGCTTAGACACTGGTAAGAGTCATATCAATTGTATTACTAACTTAAAAGTTTATTAAAACATGTATGAGTAATAAAATATTTTATTATTAAAATCTGGTTTTTGTGTTCTTGGGGGCAGTTCAGATTTGCAGAGCTTGATGGCACACTAATCCTCTATTAATTCTGATCCAAATGAACTTGTGCTTGTCTGCGTTGTCGTTTCGATATTTCATGAAGTCAGATAGTCTAAAGCCATAGGCAAAGATTTCATAAGATAGTTCCAAAATCAAGCCACTGGAAACAACCATCTACCTTTCCCCCTATCTTTAGTTAAAGACACATTCCTCATGCCCTGCTCTCACTTTTGGCTCCTTCTGCTTGTTTCTTTCCTCTTTTAACACCTGCAGGGAAGAGTCATAATTGTGCACAATTCAAACTTCGCTTTGCCCATTTGCTGTGTTGTAAAAGGGATGGAGGTCATGTATGAGTGCAAAAGAGCTCAGAAGGGTTTCTCATCCTCACAAGAATGAATAATTTTGTAAATAATTATATAGTATATGCTATATTTCTGAATGCTCTGAGTAAGAAGTGACACACTGAGCATACAGACTAAATTTTCTACCTCTTCACAACTGAGTTGCAGTCAATTGTTTTTTTCTTGTCTTGAGCTAAAATTTATGTGTTCACAAAACTGCCATATCTCTTGATGCAATTTTAAGCTTCAATAGCAAGTAAGGTCTAGGAGTAAAAATAAATTAATAAATTATTTTCCAAGGCAGGAGACAAAGCTTTTTGTTGCAAAGATACCTGGGAAAGTTTCATCCAGATTTTAAACAGTGTTAATGCCAAAATGTCCAACAAGAAAACTTTATGTCAAATATAGTGCACAAGTTAAGCACCTCTTCAAAATTAGTCTTGGTGGTAACACTGTGAAGACCTAGGGGAATAATTCTGTAGCCATATAAAGTTGTTTATGGGTCTGTAATTAGACAGTAATCAGTCAGTGCTTGACATTTTAGCACTTCAGCCGGCTGCAATGCAAAAGTACCAACTTCAACTACAAATCCTTCATTAAACTTCCAGTAAAACAGGATTACTGACTGTTATACTGTCAACATGCATTTTATTTTAAATAGTAATCAAAAAAATTATTGTAGTTCATTCTATAAATATGCATATTTTCTCTATCCTTTTTTTTTTTTTAAGTTTTTTGCTGTGACAAATTAAGTAGGATGAGGTCATGGAATGTTTTCCTTAGAAATAACACACAGTTCTGTGCCAGTTTAAATCTTTAGCTTCAATTATAAAGAAAAATTAAGATGTGCTGTGGAGTGAAACTACAATGGTGAAAGATTAATTAGCTAATATTTGTGAAGCTCCAAAGATAAATTCTGCTTTTCAGTGTGTGTGTGTGTGTTAAGTATTACTGTAACAGGGTTGCTAAATGCACAGGTGAGAGTTAGTTGGAGGGTTGAATTTTTTCCCAATCCATTCACTTCTTCTCAAATCTTCCATATTGTGAGGACTTGTAGGCGCTCATGATAATCTCCCTGGCACTGGTGGATCGATACTACTCAATTAGTTCAGCCCACACTTCTTTCACAGTCTATTAGTGCCTCTACATGTCTCATCACACTAAATCCTTTGAGGGGAACTGAATGATGAATCATTCCTCATTTGCAGTTCCTTGTCTATGGAAGACAGTTTAGAAAATTGGTTGTTTTGGGGGCAGCAGTGACCAGTGAAGAAAAAATTTCTTTTGTAAAGTGAATGCCTGGACCTAAATGTTCCTGCCCAAGCAGAACCCAAGCTGTGGACTTCTAGGTAGAAGAGCTGTAACAGTGAGTGCGGACCTCTTGGTATACAAGTCAGAAATGTTGCAGTCATATCAAATGGAGTGCCAGTCTAGTATAAACTCACTCTTTGGCTCAAAGAATCTTGACAGGTCAGTTTTGTCTGGAAAGACTGACGTGGGTTCAGGCACAGCCTGACCTTAAGTGCCATAAAGCCAGCATAAAGACATTAAAGCTGCCTTTTCTTCTGTGTTGTGCACTGCATCTAAGGCACAGTCTTGGACCCATGTCAGGCGTTTACCAAATGTGCAGTCGTCATGCCATAACTCCCACCCGGGAGTCATTATGCTTGAGAACAGTGACAGGCCTTCAGTCAGTCTGCCCAGGGACCAAAAGGGAAGGCTTAAGGATGGGACTTGCAGTTGGCACCAAGCTTACACCAGCCATTTTGTTAGATGTGGATAACCAAGAAAAAGGAGTAAGGCTCTTCTACAAAGGCTGAAGTAGAATAAGTGTTATCTCATTATACGTTTCAAATCTTTGCTTTCTTTTTAAATAAATTAGGCTCTTCATGGAAGACACTTTTCCTGTAGTATTTTGTCTTTTTCATTTTGCAAAAACTTCAAACTTTAATTTAGTCCTTTCCTTTTTGACTGTCTCTGACCTACTTCACTGCTTATCAGCTACAGGTCTTCCTTTTTTTCAGCTATGAGGTGTTGCCTCTTTTGCTACCATTGGATAATCTGTAAAAGTGATGTTTGATTTAATAATAATAACAGTGGTAATACTACTAATAATAACAACTGGGTGTAGGATCTGTCCTCCCACCTAAGAAGTAGTAGTCTGAACCACTATGCAAAGAAGCTGTAAAAGGAGCATGCAGTCCTCAGGGTTAACCCAGTGGTAGTTTCTTTTCTTAAAACCCACTAATATTGCCTTTTCAGTATTTTACTATAATTTCTGTCATTCAATTTGACATGTTGTTCACAAATTTTTAATGAGTCTTTCCCATAAATCTGAAGAATATGTTCTCTGAATTTTTTGCTTAATTACACCTATGTAGCAATCTATTTTGACAGTGATAACGCCATTTTTTTCATACTAATTTCACTAATGTATCTTGTAGCCATTTACTGGACTGTTCAGCATTGTCCTGGTGGCCACATTTGTAGCCTTAGCTTAGAATTTCCAAAAATTAATTTACTGTTGTCTTCAAGCTTCTATATTTACTTTATATTTCAGTACCAGTCTCTTTCCTGTTTAGCAGAATTCTCTTTCTCTTCTCTCATACACAAGTTGGGAAGGTTAGTTGGTTTTCTGATGCAGAAGTAGGAAAAAACTGGTAGTGCCTCCTAGTTTTGCTTAGCCCCATGACAGTGTAATGCTACCTGGTGAAACCAGAGGAGCTGGAAAACAGCTGGGCAGTGGTGCCTTTGTGGAGAATACCTTTGTTCTGATTCTGCCTTGCTCCTCTCTGAGGGAACCAGCTAAGGCTTCTATATGAAACCAGCAGAGCTGGGTTGCAGTTGTAGTTATCCACTACAGTTGTAGTGAATTTTGAAATCTAGGACACTTGTGAATATTTTAGTTACTTTTCTGTAGACGTCAGAAGGAAGTTCCAGGTTGCTGCATGATAAATAATAGAGACCTGTGATTTATTTACTATTTATACACTCTGCGTTTGTCAGAAGTAAGAGCGCAAGTGAAAAGTCTTGTGTCACCATAAAATTTTCCTTACCTCATCACAGTTAAGCTGTAGCTGCAGCATAGCTTTTTGCTCAAGGAAGGTTTGCAGAATTTTAGTCTCTAGTTTACTTAACCTCTGCAGAGCTGTGAAGAGCTGCCCCACTCAGAAATGCTGCAGATAAGATATCAAGCTCCTTTTGTGAAACAGATTGGAGACTTATGTCTTAGTTCTGCTGTAAGGCCTGGAAGTGCCTTCAAATGCAATGTGAATTAGTATGCCCAGTGTGAGTTATATTCTTCGATTTTTACATTTTTAAGAACTCTGGTTCTGATGTACAGTAAAAAAAAAGGAATCATTTATCTGCTCTTTAATTATTAGTGAGATGGATGGTGCAGTCTGATGTTATGGGAGGATCTGTTCATCTCTTCTGCTGGCAGGAAAGCAGTGGGATAGTTGAAGGATAAATGTTCAATCAGGGAAATTCTGGTTTTGTCACTGCATACAGGGAGTGGACTTCTTTTCTGCTGAAACAAAGCCTCTGTCTTCCTGGAGCTGTGTCATTTCACATAAACAAGCTCCTGAAACTCCTAAACTATAAATGTGCTCTATACCAGCCATCTGTAGGTGGCCATAACAGGCAAATTTGGGTGTGATTACAGATTTTCTAATTTTAATACATTGTGTGTAGATTTTCTGCACATTTATTCCTGTTGCTGGAACCCTGAGGGAGGTGTATTTTTCAAACTCAGAAATATTAAGAAAACTTACCTGATTTTTTTTCTAAATAAATTAAATAAGTTAATTCCAAATCAACATTTCTGCATATTCCAGTAGCATATTGGTATACTATTTGCTGTTTCCCTGTGGAATTTAATAATAACTTTACTATTCATTAGTAAGAATGCTTCTTTTTGCCTTCTTGATATTCCCATGCTTTTGCAACTACTTTGAGGGAGTAGTGCATGGTCACCATGTAGACCAGCAGGTTCTCTTATTTACTGGGTTCAATGTTTGATTTATATTTATAGATTTTTTGTTGTTGTTGAGAGATTCAGTGTTGTAGGAATGTGGTTGGAGTGCGCTTTTTTTAATCTGCAATTATTTGGATTTTCCAGTTTCTGTATTTTGTAACAAATACTTTTCTCATGAACAACTTTATTTGTCATTGGGTACTCAGTTTCTGTAAGAATGAAAACCTTGGTATTTTTTTGCTTAAGTTTGTATCGTGCCACTTAGTCTTCAGGTTAGGCAATTTTCTGATAGGAAGTAACGGCCGTAACAGCAATCATGCTTCAGCTGAATATCTTGGGACTGAATCTGAGCTCATGAAAGTTTCTGCTTATTCTTGCCTCATTATAGTTCTTGCTCTAAAGATATTTTGCTGCTGTTGACTGGTCTGCAGTCTGTGATAGTACAGGCAACTTACAATTGCCTGGAACATCTCTGTCACATCTTTGCAACACTTCTCAGGAATACATTTGTTATCGTTGTCACAATTACTACAGGCTGGTGTTTCTTCTGGATTAAATGAAGTTGTATCCTGTATTGATCTAAAGCTACAGTGCATGTACTGCCATTCTGCAAAGTGATGACTTTGTAAAGTGTTTTCTTAATGCAGTTGCTTGAACTACTCCTTTATTTCCCAATAGATTTAGAAGTGCATTTAGATTTACAACCTTGTGTGTTTGTGCAGCCCAGAGCCCAGGGTCCACCATGCAGCTGTGATGGGGGGGCTGGAGTAGAAATGGGGTCACCTGAGAGGTAGCAAGGCTTGTGTGGCGTTCAGAGAGGTGTTTGATGCACACCAGAGGCACCCACTGGGCAGAGATGGTGGCAGGTGAGAAGGTGCCACCAAAGTCTTTCTTGAATGGAAACTCTCTGAGAAGGGTGGCTGGCCTTGTCTTCACCCCCTTCCATTAGCCCAAGAGAATATTGTTTCCTCCACATCAAATATTCTCTTTATTTCTAAAGTAATTCAGTTGCTGTTGTATTCTCACCTAATTCACACTCACCGTATTCCCTTTGTCCCTAAGTCTGCATGACATTATACCATAAATGCTTCAGCCTCTGTTAAATCTTAATGAGAAGCAAAACTGGCTTGAATTAACCAGGTCTGGCAGTATCAATATTTTAGCAATGTAATTTAAGACTATATGTAGAACGTGACTTGTAATTCAGAGGATTATCTACTGTTGTATAATGAGGGGAGGGAAAAAAGATAATATTTTAGTGCCTTTTAAGGCTTTTTGAAATTAAGTTCTCCCTTGGTTGTACTTGCAATCAAAAGGATTTTTATATTTTTGTTTTATTTCTGTTTCATCTGCAAGCTTTGTAGAAAAGCCCTCCAGACCAGTGGAATGAAACTAGGATAAAATAGTGGGTTATTGCTGAAATTAAGGACCAAATTGTCATGCTTCCTCTAGAAGGAACTAAGTGTCTGTTAAGGCTCCCTTGTTCCCTCAGATTTACATTTAATGGTGGATCTCCTTCTGTTTCTTCTCTTACTGCAAAGTTTTTGTAGCTCAGTAAGAGTGATGTAATCACTTCAGTCTCATGCCTGGGAAGGTTGTGGCTGAGCTGTTTTGAGCCATATTTTTCTGTCTCCCCTCAACCTCTTGCTCAGGGGTTGTGACAAAAAAAACCAACGCAGCAACCACAAACCAGTTTGTGTTTATGTGATAGTTGCTGCCATGTATAATCTACCTTTTAAATAAATTGTGTATCACGAGTATAATACTTACCTGGCAGCAAGTGTGACATACTTAAGGGTACCTGTAGCTTTTCTTCAATGTTTATTTTGCTGGACCTGCTTTGGAAAATACTTTCTCACCCTAATGTAATCTCCCCAGAATTTTCCCTGGTGTTATTGAAAAATATTTTAAACGAAAATGCCAAAGGGCACATCTGCACCCACCCTTTGTAATCTGGTATCTACTAAGTCTAGGCTTGATTGCAGCCATTTTACCAAAATCTGATGAACTGGCAAAGAGGGAAAACAAAGTCTCTCTATTTTCCTCCCTGAAAGTGTCAGCTACATGCACTGTCCAGAGCACAGCAGCTGAGTTTACAGGCTACCCAGAAGAAAAGTAATGAATTAAAAAGTCGAAAAAAATTAATTTGTTTCTCCATTGTTTTCATCCAGTTATTCCCCAATATTAAGCAAGTTTTTAGAAGAGAGCTGTTCTGCCCCTGTTAACTCGGAGTAGCTTCTGAAAGCAGACATAAACCACTGTATCTCGTTTAGTAGTACACCAGTGTTTCCAAGCCATGAACAAGGAAACTGTCACTGCTTATGACAGTTGTGACATCATGTCACCTTCTGTTGGCTTTCACCTTCGTGACAGGTTTATGATGCCTCTGACCATTTGAGTCTTTGTCAATGCACAGTAATCCTGGCAAAGCAGAAATTTTACTCTAAAAAAAATAAAAACCTCTTTTTCAAACTGGACCTAGGCAGAAGTTTTGAGGTGTCTACAACACTGATTTTCTGGAGTTTATGAGATTCCCATTTGGCGCTTGGCAGGGAACCAGGCCAAGTGTGTTAAAGGCTTTTTGAAAGGCCAATTTCCTCACTGACCTTCACAGTGTATAACTGACACGATGGGCTAAGTCTCATGGAACCTGCAGACAAACTTTGCAGATTTTCACGCTCAGGTTTCTATTTCCATGCAATTAAAAAACAAACAAAAACCCAGGTATTTCTCAAGTGCAGTTATCATCAAATATCATCTGCAATCCTATTAAGAATGAGAGAGAGGGATCATTATTTTTGCATGCAGCTTGAAAAAAACCCCATAAATTATTATTGCGTTGAAAAACTTTTTTTCAGTCTAAGCATTGTGATTTGCATCAGCTGTTTACAAAGGACGGGGTGTGATCTGAGCTCAGCCAGGAAGATCCAAACCTGTCTTTTCCTCCAGAGTAAATAAAAATAATTTATGTGAATAGATTTTTCAGGAGGTATGTGGAACTTTGTCTCTTTTTGTCCCTTTGGAAGTGCTTTGTTTTCATGCAAGTAAGAATGGGTCAGTAAATAGGCATACACACAGACATAAAAAGCACAGTATGAAATTCTGGTTTCTGGTCCCAGAGATTCAGTCATCCACTTGCCATCTTTAGTTCACAATATACTGTTTCTCCTGCCTTATTTCCGTCTTAAATTTCAACTTAAAACATCACGGAGTTTGGCTGAATACATGAGATCTGTTACCCAGAATCACTACTTTTCCAAACTACTTCTGAGGGCTTGCAAAATCTCTTTTGAGCTCCCTTTTCCCACTTCTGTGTTCATTAGTAAAGACCAACGTGCTTGTGCACTCGTTATCTTTCTTAACTGGTAACGTGTCAGGTAAGCAAAACTATTAAAAATGGCATCTGTTAATGAGTTCATTATATCTACCCAGCAGCAGGACCAAAAATATTCCACATTATCATGCTGCAGTTGAAATTACTGTTTTAGGAGCTAATGTTTTTCATGGTCTACCAAATGAATCTGTATTATTTTCCTTTATGATTTTAACTATCTTGAGTTTCTGAACACCCACTTCTTGTTTATTGACCTATTCGTTTTGTAGAACCATTTCTACCTTATAAAATGACCAAAAAAGTCTGTTCCATGAGTATTAGCAGTATTACTAATTAATATCTTTTTATGAATTGAAAATCTGCTGTGTTGCCAGTTAATATATTAGAAAAATTTATGATACAATTGACCATCTGCTAGTTATATTACATGGTATTTGCTGGCTCTATAAATAGAGGTAAATATTGCCTTAAATTGAAAAGGCTGTTGTTCAAAGTGTTATTAATTTTTTGATGTTTGTGCTCTCTGTACAGCCCCACGTCTTCTTTTATAACTTCTATAAGAAAATAAGATCAATTACTTGACATAAGCACTCTTATTTTTATTAAGAGAATGTGAATCTATGAATCTTATATGCTGACAACTCTACTGTAGTGTCTTGGCTCTCCAGTAGTTTAATTAATAAACATACATTTGCTCATTTTGTTGGAGCAAGTTTATTGGGAAAATGTAATAATGTTTTACTGGTGAATGAAACTGCAAATCTTCATCTTGATTAATTTCTTAGCGTGAAAATGAAGTGTATTTCTTAAACAGGTTATTCTAATGTGAATTTAATAGAGCCACTTTTTTTTCTATTAATACATTTCCATAGAATTGTTTTCCTTCCTTTTGTCTTTCAATTAGCCCTTTGGAATATTGCAGTTGGGAATTTTTTTACATTTTTAAAATGAGATGATCACATTTTCTAATTCCTATTTTATGTCAGTTGGTTCCATTTGGTTCACAAACACACTGAAATGTTGCCCAGAATTGTAGATCAGTAATTGAGTTACCTTTACACCAAATTGTCTTTGCTTCAGATAGCTTTTAAATGTTGATAGAAGAAGCTTTACAATATTATTTAGAAATTCTACATTCTGTCCTTTGGATGATACATGCTATTTTCCTAGGTTAGATTAACTCCTGTAACACAGAGGTAAAACAAAAGTGGACCTAAAATGTTTTATGAGTCTCGGTTTGTACAGGTAAACTATGAACAATTTGTATTTTCTAGTCTAAACATATATTGAATTTCATTAAGTTGTAATTCATATTATTATTATTCCTCTGTATGTAATTTTCTCTCTCTCTCTGATTTCCAATCCATTTGGTGTTTGGACACCTAAAGAAGCTAAAGAACTCTAATTTTTTTCCAGAACCCTAAAGGGGAGTTTGCTTTTGTTACTCATTTCTGGGAACACCTGTGCACTGTTGAGTTTAATTGGGCTACAGCTGGTGCCACTGATGTATGGAGAGAGCAGGGCTTTGCAGCCTGACTGGAAGTCTTGACATTGTGTGTCATTGTCTGGTTCCTTAGCTTTTACTGTGCTCAGGTAAGTTACAAGGTGTTCTAATATTTAGGGTATTGCATTCTCTGTGATGCAGCTGATTTAGGAAAATCAATGCTATGAATTGGGAGTGCATTGCACACTAGGGCAGAACAAGTCTCCTGGACACCCATAGGGTGAGGTTGCTGTTTGGAGAAGTTAGGTGGTCATCTTAAATCTTTAAAGTGTTGTGGAGAGTGCTATAAAAAAAGAGAGAGGAGCTACACCTTTTATGGCTTTAAAAGTGTGGAGGAAAGCAAGCTACCTGTCTCCTGTCCCAAGGAGATTCCAGAGGACTGGTACAGTGCAAGAAAGGAGGAAATAAGATCAAACTATGTACCAAATAAGCTGATCAGAAAGAAGAGGAATTTGAACACAAAATATATTTATGGTTAGCTTTTTATCTGTGGAATATATTAAGTTTAGAAATGGTAATAAAACAAGAAATATTGATTATAATTCCTCTGCTAAAGGGCTGAATAAAACCATCAAGTAAGGAAATCAGGGTATCATCCCCTGCATGTGAGAGATGACCTAGTGTTCCTTTTCCTACACACTTTATTTCTGTAGGTTTGGTGGCTGTTTTACACAGGCAGTAACACATCACTGCATGAAGAAGTTGCAGACAGTGCCTTGACTAATAAATCAAGTTCACCAGCTTTTGTGGTTATGTTAAAATCGGTTCAAAGCACACAGTAGCCCCATGTGCCCCTTCACAGAGAAGAGATGGAAGGGGTACGTGATAGAGCAGTGGCTCTGGCTACTTTCTCTGGTCTGTTGAAGAGCAAAGGCTTGGCTTGTACAGCTGAAATAATTTCAGCATAAAATTCCTGAGATGGCCTTGAATTACCACAGACAGACTTCGCCATTGGCACTTTTTGAGGACATGCTGCCAAAGGACCAGCTGCTTCCTGTAGGAGACCTGCCATCTGGAGCTTAGAGAATGATCCCTTTGATAGACATCTCTGGCGGTGGATGGTTTGCCGCATGCAATTTTTCCTCTTTTTCTTCTTTTTCCCCCCCGAAGTTTTGGAGGGTTTCATACAGTAAACTTTGTGGAGAGATGTTGAAAGATTTCTCTTCTCTCTGGGTTGACAGTAAGGGAAGTTAACTGAATTATTGGTTAGGATTCAGCCTTAAATAACTAAGGGTCAAAGTTAGAAAGTGTGGCAGAGGGTCACGTCAGAGAATTGCAGCCAGAAAGTATGTGAGTGTATGTAGTTTGATACAAGGGTGGTGAAATGATTGTGTTCCTGATAGGAATCTATTAAGTAGCATTTTGTTTGGTATGTGATTAAAGATTTAAGAGAAAGGACTTTGAAACATGATTAAATCCTCTGTTGAGCTGGAACTGCTGAAGAAAGCAGTGAAGTTGGGAGTGATTTAGACAGGCTTGGCTTCAAGCTGGATGGATGGATTACCAGTTACACCTAGAGAAATATAGAATAACAATAACATGGGATAAAGGACATAAAAGGGAACATGCACTCACTAGCCAGAAGTTAATAAATATTGTACAGGATGTCAGTCTGGAGACAGGACTAGGTGGCATTGTAAAATCCCTGTGACAGAGAGCAGAGTAATGAGGCTGCATTCTCCTTGTGGGGTCTAACTGCTGACTCAAAATATGTAAAGATAAAAGACAGAAAAAAAAATCTGATGCAGATTGTAGATCCACTTCTTCCTAGCAGAGCAGACCTATGCTTGAAGTATTGCACAAAGTGAAGACTCTGTAGAATAGACTATAGAAGAGTGAGGGGAAAATTATACTTCATTATGAAGTAATTTCATGTGATCTTTTCCTACAGTTTAATTCCAGCTCAGTTTATTCTGGAAGTGTTCCTGGGCAAAGCAGGGTCCACATGGTGGCCACGAGCTGTGTGCTGTGGTGGTAGGTTACTCACACCCTTCTACAAAAGCAGGACTGGTCCCTGGGGGTTTCTGCTCCAGTTCTCTTAGTTGTTGTAATAAACATTCCTAAGACAATACAATCCTGAACCCTCCTCTTGAGCAGCAGGCAGATGTCCAGGGAGAGCTGGTCCTTTTAAAAGCAAGGAAGATCTGGTCCTTTTGAAAGCGGCCCTGGGCTTCCCAGTGAGGACTAGAAGCAGGAGGGCAGCACATCCACCATTCCAGTGGATGCAATGGTAAATCAACTGTTCGTGAATATTTTGCCCCTGATTTGCTTTATGACTTTGCTTTGCACTTTTGTACCTCTATCATCTTGGCTACCAAAGTGGAAGATACTCAGATAATTATGGTCCTTGCCCATGACTTACACAAGTCCTACAGTAAGAGGACTCTGCTCTTGCTTGAGATCTGTATGTACTACTCACATTTACAGAATCGTTCTGTAAAAGCCAGCTGTTTGTTTTAACAGTGGTATCAAGGAGTTCACAAAACTTGTGCCAAAGGTGTAATATTGAATTAAATGAAATTATTTATTTTTTATTTATTTCATTTCATAAATAGCTCTCATTCTTTGTAGTACAGCAAAATAACAAATAGTTGCTGCAGATAAGTAAAAGAAGAAGTGCAATTTAATTATTGCAATTTCTGGAAACCCTATTTGTTGTGCGGACTTCAAGACAAGAGAGATAATTTCTTTTACATAAAGATTATATTATTAGGAAATGAGAGGAGAATTCATCAAATCTAGTTTTACTGTTTGAGAGCTTCAAACTCTAAGCTCTTACTTTATGGTGGTACGTAGGCCTGGCATAGGTAAAGCACATGTGGATGTTTACAAATGATAACTCACTAAGGAAATTATTTTTGTCACATGAGGGAAGCTGTGCCATGCTGGAATACAGGTGGTGGTGTTGGAAATGTTTTTTGTGAAGTGATGCAATACTCTTACTGCCTTGTCAAATGTCACCATTTTTCTTTCTGCTGTGATTGCTGCAGTTATGAGAAATTACCAACACGTGTTGCCCACCCTCTGTGGAAGGATTAGTAAAGCCACAGCAGGAGCACTGGATAGAAGTGTGTGTCTGGACAGCTGTGCCAGTTCTGTACTCCCAACACTGAGCTGTGTTCTTTGGGCCTGGGGCACGCTTTTGTTCTGCTGCAGGTGCACTGGTTTTTGGCAGGGGCAGTGTACTCGAGCATCTTTGTGGCATTTTGGTGCTGTCTGCAGGGAACAAAATTCCCATGCCTTGCTTTCTTTCTTTTGTTAAGAGCAGCAGTTCCTAACTCATTCATATATGACATTCTTGAAGAATCACAAAGAAAAGCCAAGGTAGAAATCTGCGTGCTCCCTTCTGAAGGCTGGTGGAGCAAATTTGGAAACTATGAATGTGTGATTGCCCAGCATCTTTAACCCTGCCCTGGGCATTAGTTCTTGGCTGCTGTCAGAGGTAGGATGCTGGGTTGCCACAATTTTACCTATTTCCTTCTGTGTTCTCTGTTTCATAAGCAGCAGGCAGGAGAATTGGCAACTCTTTATGGTCAAGCAAATGACAATGGAAATTAAAAGGAAAAGGATAAGATTTTAACTGAGGTACAAAATGCAAATAGAATAGATTATACAAATTTATTTTCTTTTTTTCCCCAAATGATACTGCAAGTGGTCCTTCAGAAGATATAGCAGTAATTTGTTAGGACTAGGCCTGCAGCAGATGAAATAAAAAAAATCAAAGTGTCAGAAGCATGAACACTGAAAGCTAGTTGAGGATGAGCAGTGTTAATGTTACTGGATCTATCAAAAAATAGCAAATGGTAAAACTGCAACATAAATACCTTTGGTCAAAGGTTAATTCAATCTGAAAACAATATTGCATCTTTTTGTGCAATATCAGCTTCCCATTCGCATGTTACAAAGTTTTGCAGCCACCTTGCTCTATCAACAGAGTGTTTCAGATTTATCGATTAATTGAATGGCTCTCCCCATAAAATGGATCTGGCTACAGATGTGAGCATAGGGAAGAAAAATCCTTTTAAAATTTAAATACCTGAAAAATAGGAAAATAATTATTTTTTAGCTCAAAGATAATTTTTGACTGAAAGGATTTGTTTGGGAAAGTTATCAGAAGTGGAATTAGGTGTGGAAGCTAGAACCTAAAAGTAACAATCTGCATGTGTTATAATATCTGTTATATATTGTTATATATATATATAGTTTGTTAGGTGGTGTTCACACATTTTCATTTCTTATACTAAGTTTAGGCTAACAACAGCTGGTTTATGCCAACACTGTACTTGCTAGCTTAGAAAGGCTTTTCTTTCTATCAGGTTTCATCAGGTTTTCTTTTCCCTTGAAGCTGGTACAGTGGGTACAGTATTCAAGATGTTATTCTAAGTAAAATTAAAAAAAAAATAAGAAATCATGCTTTGTACCTCTTGTAAATAACTTGGTAGGCTTATTTCCCCTCAAAATTACTAATAAGAAAAAGATTCAGTGGTTGGAGTCTGAAAGGACAGGTTTTGTAACATCCATTTTCTTTTATGTGTACACTTCACACCTACTGTTGCAAAACAGGCATTCTTCACTGTAAGTGTTATTTGTTGATGCTTAAAGGTTCAGTGAATAATTCAGCCCCTTTACCCTTCTTGCTTTGCTGCACACCTATTGAGCTCCCAGAGCAGAGTTGTATCAATAAATTCTGACTTACTTTACAGCTCCAATTTCATGCCTGGCCTTTCCTAAGACGCATACAAGCAAAAATAAACAACTGAAAGAAAGAAAATACCTGTACAAATCGTTTTATGAAATCTCATGGGCATGCAATAAGCCCATCCCATCCCTCCTAAATTGAAATAGATTGTTAAAATGAGTTTGCAATCCTTTGATCAGGCAAACACTGTTGTGTTACAACTCTGTCCACCAGTGTGAGGGTGAGAGCTCGAAAACACGATGGAGTTGCAGAGCACTGTGGGTGCAATCTTTAAAGGCCATGAGCACATCACTGTATATGGTCATAAACAGAGGATATGATGTGCTGGGAAATGGGACCACTGAGTCCTGCGTTTAGGAAGCTTTATGTCTGCATGGATGCACTTCATGGTGATTGCAGGTAGGTAGATCATCTGCCTGTCCTTTAACTTTTCCACTGTGACAAAATATGAACAAACTCACCCTACCCTAGCTTTAATTGTCAACAGTTTTTTCAACTTGATCATTCACATATTCTTTAATTCACTATTTGTGTGCTGAAGGGTCAGCAGAGGAAACAATGATTTTTAACCTTCGTTACAGAGGTATTGTCCATATTGGAAAAGTGGAAAAGCGAGGACTTCTTCAATAAACATAATGTGAAAAGTGATTCATTACTCAGTGTAGTCAGGACAATCATAACCTGTCTCACAATAGAAGGCAGAGGTTTCTCCTCAGATGCCAGAAACATTTGGGAACCTGAGTACCCTTGCAGTCAGTGGGATTTAGGGATCCATTATGACCCCACATTTAGTGCTTCTAGAAAGGTGAATGATAGGATTAGCCACAATCATTTGAAACAAATCCAAATGGAAGATTTTGTTGTCCTCAGCAAATAATAAAAGGTGTTTGTCATCATACTACTTAACCTTGCCATAGTTACGAGTGTTCATTAAGAGTTAATGCCTGCAGTGATTACATAAAATAGAAATTTATTCCTATGCTGGAAGAGATTATTTAAAAACTTATTTCTTGAGAGCTTCCTTCCTATGCATTTGTTTCAGTGGAGTGATCATCTGGACTCTTCTGAAAATTAAAATCTGTTGGCTAAAAATTTCTGCTTTTGCTCAGTCACCAACTTGTGAGACAAATATCTTGGAGTTGGAATTATTCAGGGGAAGAAGAGAATGCCTCTTTCAAAAGTGCTGATTGTCTCTGGAAAAGAAATTGTAACAATAATTGAAGAGAAAATATGATAAAGTACTCAAAGTGTAAATTAATGTCATATTTTTCTCTGTGATAAAGCAAAGGGATTTGATTCTCCTAAAGAAACAAAACCTCTGGCTGCAGATGAGCTGTCCATAATGTCTGCAGATTTGTGAGAAGTTCTGTTTTTCCTGAGTACCACTAGAAGACCTTGGCTGCTAAATTATTTGCTAGACCTCGAGACATATTTAAATATAATTTTGTTTCTCCTCTTCCACGTGAAAAAAAATATTGTTGACAAAAGTTGCTCAGAAAAATCTTTTCTGAAGAACAGTTATAATTTAAACACTAGCAGTGCAGCTTCTCCCAATATGCCCTAAGGGACAAGTCTTTAGGAGTTTCCTAAATGGAAAGACTCACGCAGGGTAAGATAAAGTGAGAAGCTCATTTATTTAGTGTATTTTTTCACAAAGTTTAGATGTGCTCATTTGGGAGTGAATATTTCTGAAAATGATGGAATGCTTTGGTTTGCCAGTTGCTATTTTCAGTGAGATCTTCATTTGACAGCAGTGCCTCTACTGTATATTACAGTGGATAATTGAATTGTTATTTAGGTTTTTAAAAAATCAGGATTATATGAAAAATAGATGGTTCTATGAGGTATCACAAAAACACTTTAAAAAGTTTTAATTGTTGCTCAGATACTTCGGGCTACAAATGAGAACAGCTGTACTCTCATCTTGTATTTTTTTTCCCCAGACTCCTAGTATCATTGTCTAAATATTATCTATTATTAAACTTGCTTGCTGCTTGTCTTAGTAATGTACTCATTTGTGGGTGGCAATGCTGAGATATTAGTCCTCTAGAGCTCTCCAAAGGGGAAAAAATATTCCAGATAATGTTCCAAAAATTTTTTAAGTCCTCTCATTTTCTGGGTATACCTAGCACGTACTGTCAGGTTGGCATATTAGCATTCTTTTTTTCAAAGAGTATTTTAGTGAAAAGTGCCTATACATCACTCACATTACCTAATTATATTCTGCTGTTCATATCTCATCAAGCATGCAAGTTGTTGGGACAGCAGTTCCAAGTTATAGCAGATGGAAGTCACTATTTTTATAACTATAAATAGTTAATTTACTGTCATTTTTATTCCTCCAGAGGTAGAGAAAAAAAACCGAAGTCAGTTGATAGAGTAATAAAAAGACATTTGCAAGGTTTTTACACTGGCTTTTGCTACTGGCTTGGTGTGATTGATCTTTTTAGATTTTTTTTTTTTGTTTCATGACAGCAGTGAACGCATAATGCAATTTCTGTTATAAGAACTGTTTTAAATTATTATCCTCCAAATAGTACCATCTTTTTGGAGAATGACACTAATCACTGGACTCTCACAGTTTGTGTCATATTACTGACCTAAGTGCCCATCCTGTGGGTGGGTCGGTGCGAAACACGTGCCTGCAACGAAAAGTGCAAACATATGGATGTGGCAGCAGCCAAAAGAGATTCACTGCAATGAGTGCATGAATTCCATTTGTGTTCTTGTCTTTAACCTTCTCTGAGTTTTTTTCTCTCCAAAGCTTCATATACATGTCTTAAGTGTAACTTTCAGCAGAGCCATACTCCTGCTGACTGCAAAACACTGCTGTGGGGAGACGTGGCGTCCCTGCAGCAGTGAGCACACATCCACAGATTACCAAATGTATTGTTGCATCCTCTGCACCGTCATCCAAAGAGCACACACAGGTGTAGTAGCCAGGAAGCCTATGGCACGATCAGTGTTGAAAGCAAGAATTGCTTTTTGTATATTTCCATTTGTTTTTCATATGCAAGTGAACCTTGATTTTATTTTCTCCCTAATTTAAGAATCCAAAATAGTTTCTCAGCTATAGGAGGAAGGCAGTGACCACTACATACTATTTTTTTTTTTTTAGAATTATTGCAATTACTTTTCTTTTTCACAGCTTTTCTGAATTTGTTGGTTCTCTTAGTTACAGGAGGGGATGTCTCTAGCCTGAACAAGTGGTCATTCAGATATTCTGCTTTGCTTTCCTAACTTTCATGCAAAGATAGTTGGAAGGATTGTATTTAGACTCAATCAAAGAGTTCAAGTTTTGGTCCTCATTTCCTGCTCTGGGATGCAGGATATCTGGTACCTGCTCCTGCTGGGCCAGGTTCTTATACTTTTCCTAACATGATGAGAAGGATTTCACTCCTGACATCAGTCAGGTGTACACATTTGATCCTTGGTGTGTGTATCAGTTTCCTGATAACATCTGTCTTTAACAAGCTGGGAATTGCACACCCCTACAGATTTTTCTGTATCTTTCCTTCTAGAAGGACTTGTTTGGTATAAAGCAAGGCACAAATAAATGGTCTAATGGCAGAGTCCTACTTGACTCCTGTACTCTGAGCAAAAGATTTCTCATTAATTTATCAGTCTCATATTCTCCATCCCACTCACAAGCTGCTCACTTGTTGCAGTAAGTCATTGAATAAGTCCAAAGTTTATTGCCTGTGTAAACTGAGTAAACTGTGCAAGTCTAAAGACAATCTCCCCAGTTAAAAAAATTTTGATGGGTACTCACAAATTTGCTGCTGATTCAGTAAGAGGTGCTTTGGTGTCTCTGTTGATGCCTTTACTTTACTGAGTACAGTAAAATCTGTGGCCAACTATTGCAGCAATAGAAGTGACAATGAAGAAAAACTCTTGTGATATGTTGAACTCTGCATGTAAGAGAACCTAAGCATATAAAATCAGAAAAGATTTTTTTTCTTGTCTTCTCACAACTACCAATTTTAATTTCAGTGATTAAAGCACTTGTGATATTTAGCTTCTTGGGTTAACAATGAACACAGTAATTTAGGCTGCACTGAAGGGCGGATTTGAAAGGTTAACATCTTCTGCATGCGGTTTTGATGAAAGCTTTGATGAAGATACAGTATTCAAAGAAATGAATGTTTATTAATTAGGAAGATTCATTGGCAGGTGTAATGGGATTTTTAAAAAAAAAGTCGGGGAGAATTTTTTTCTTGCTTTTTCTTATCTGTTGCAATTTGTACTGAATCTGATGATGAATAATTGAGGTCAGATTTCCAAATTTCAGCATTGACCTAAATCAGCTCCTACTGAAATCACTGAATTATAACCATGTTTTAAGACAAAGGTGACTCTTCTCAGTCTTGTATGTATAGTTTGGGGTGGAGGTGGGGGGTGTGTCAATGAATGAACTGAGTGACCTTTATTAGTTTTTTTCAGTTCCTCAAGTTAATTTAAACCAATGAAAAATATTCAGAATTTAACTTTAAAGGGACAAAAGACAAGTTCCAGTTAGAAACAAGGGTGCATTCTTAGCAGCATTTTGGGATAAATCCTCCCATGTTAACAGCTTTAAAGCAGTAAGACTTGATTGTTTGCAGCTGTATTAATTGTCAGAGATCATCACTTATGATGGAAACATTTCACTTACAATTAAAAATACAGATAATACTGTAAAAGTAAGTGTTGGAGATATTAAAGCCCACTTACCTAAGAGGTGAATACTCACGTTTCACTCTCTGCCCTCCAAGTTGCACAGCATGACCTAATTTCCTTCTAGAAAAATTATATGCATTTGGAATAATTAATATTCCCTGTTGAGACCTCTGCTAAGGTAGTGTACTAGAAGAAACAAAATTATTTATTTCCCCCCCCCATGCCTAGCCTGCTCTCTAACTGCAGCTAGCAGTTGACTCAGCTTTTGTTTTTCCAAGTGATAGTGATCTACACTGCTATCAACTCTTAAGGGAAATTCATTGTAACGGGTCACTGAAGTGCACTAGATAAAATCTTTTTTGTCTTCTGACACTTACTGTTTTGGTTTTCTGACAGGGTTTTTGAAGGATACCGTGGAAGTTTGGTATAGTTGCTGTTCATTTCTTTGAGATTAGGATGTGTTGATCACCAGGCTGCTTTGAACATCTAGCCTTTAGAAAGGATTTACAAAAGCAATTAAGTGACCTGGAAGCGGTACTTCTCTTAAAATTCATGGACAAGAGAATACAAGTCAAGGGGAAAAAAATGGGGAAAAAAAAGATGAGCTTTTAGACATGTGAGTGACTTTGAAAATTCCCCTTCATTTAGGATCAAAGATTAGACTAATCTGATAGTTCTGTTTCTGGGTTTCTTCTCCTGTCTTTGAGTTGCTTTGGACTGTTCAAGCAAATCCTGGGGATTTCTACTGCTCCTTGTTGCTTATGAATGTACACTAGTTAAGACAGAATGGAATGATTAATTCTTCATGAAGTTTAATATTTTGAGTTATATCTTTATTTACAGTGCATATTATCTTTCTTGAAAATATTCCTAATAAATTCAGTAGAAATAAACCTGAGAAATAGTATGCTCTAACTCCACTAAGAATTTCTGATTTGAGTCTGATACAGGACTATAGCAGCTTTACACACTGTAGAAACATTCAAGAGCTGTTCAACCTGAGGTGTCAAATTAAGAAATGGCGTTTGATTGCCTAGTTCTCCACAGTTCTCGAGATTAGGCTGTTAGGATCCAAGCTTGCACACACAATATTTTTCTTTCTGTTTTATATTGAAGATGGATGTTTGCCTTTCTTTGATTTCAGGTTATGTATGATGATTCTACATTGTGATTTCCAAAAATATTCCCGTTGTGTGTGCATCAAGCCTGGCTGTCTCCTCTTGGGTTGAGCAGACTTTTTCATTCATATGCCACATTTGCTGAGCTCTCAGCCTCGTGGGTTGTTTTTGAAACATGGAAATAGGTGAAAATACAGCAGCAGTCAGTATTCAAAAGAGAAGATATTTGGGTGTTGGGTGTATTAATGCATTTTAGTGGAGCATCTCTAGTTCAAACTTTGTGAATGTGAAGCTGCAGCTGGAGTGTTGAACTGCAAATCTAAACGTGGCTGTGCAGAAAATATCTCCATATTCATGACACAGCAGAAAACTGTGCCACCTCATTAAAAAAAAAATTGAGCTGAAAACTGAAAGCACATAATGTTTTCCGAAGAAACCACTTTATTTCCGTTTTCTAAGAAAAACTTGAAGGAAATAGTTCTCTTTTCAAAAAGATAAACCTAAGCTTTCCTGTAAAAAAAGCTTCCAAAATACTCGTCTTCATTTTTGTGTCTCCATTCCCAGTGACAGCGCCATAAGACACTCACTTAATTTTGTCTTTTTTTCCCTTCTTTAGAGGCAGAGCAATGAGATTTAATTGCATCAAAGTATTGTGAAGAATCAGAAAACAGCTGAAAGGAAGGATCTTAAAAAGTAGTAAATAGTATAACTTGGTTTTAAATGTCTTCACGAAGTGAAAAGCTCAAGTTTCAAAACGACCAATTAATTGGCTTTTTATTTGGGGGTTTTTTTTGTTTGTTTTGGTTTGGTTTGGGGGGTTTTTTCTGAAGGCATAGGCTCAGTTAAAGCGTGTACCAAAGAAAGTAATACGGGAATGGTATGAAAATAAAGAAAATAATTAAAATAATAAGGCACATGAGCAGAATGCATGCATAGAGGGCAAAATTAATGAATGCCTTCCAGTGGCACAGCCTGAAACTGTGTCATGGCACTGGGCTGTATTAATGTAAATGGTATGACAGCATGATTCTAGCAGTTGTAGTTCTGCTAATTGTTTGTGTTCATGGCTTAATGATGCTTGAAAGAAATGGTGCATTTCTCAGTAAAATACATCTCACTGACACTTAAGCCAGCATTACGTTCAGCACTGAACCGAGTGACTGTGAGCTGTGTGTAGCTTCTTTGCAAGTGTTTGAAGCAGTGGTAACCTTCGAGATTCCCTGAGGGAAGGAGAGTGTTATTCTCTTGATTTAAAATGTATTACAAATGTTCACATGCTAAGCAACATACACATTAGAGAGATTGCTGTAGGCTTCCAGAAAAGTTTGCATGTCTTCCATGGTAATATTTCCAAGTGCCTTTCTGAGCATACCTGTGCATTTTGTCCTTCTTGCAGGACTTCTTGGTCTCATCTACCTGGGCTTAGCTTAATGGGAAGAAGAAAGCTTTAAAGATGAAAGTTGCTAATATGGATAAGGAGTTCTATTTCAAATGTCCTTTTAAAAAAACATTCAGCAGCAGCACACACATAAGTACTTTACATAGGAACACAGGACAGAAAAATTGGTGTATCTGTAATTGAACGTAGTGCCATGGAAAAGGCTGGTGATACCCACTAAGTCCTAACCCCTCACACAGGACAGGTGCAGCTGTCTCTGGCAGTCTCAAAAACTGTTGCAAAAGACTCGAGGCAGAACCTCTAACATGCCGCTGGGTGAGAGGACAGTAATGCTGCTGATGTCCCAGGTCTCTGCAACATGGGTGTCAGCATTAAGTAAAACTCCCTTCTATAACCCCACAGTACATACCAAAGCCACAGAGATATCAGTGACCTAATGGGAACAAAGGAGTCCCTGCTGTGCCCAAAAGTGGCCATTGGTTTGCACAAATGTGAGAGCTGATACACACTAAGTACCTCAGAAATGTTGGTACCACTAACTCATGCTTGTTTACCTTGTTTTACATCCTATTTGCAGTTGTAGCAGTTGCACAGTTGCAGCACTTATCAGCACATACAGTACAACAGAAGTTCTCTCCCTGATTTTCCAACACCAAGATACTGTGTGCAGGCCAAGAGATGAAGAGCACTTTGTTCCTTTTGTTTGTTTTTGTGGTTATTTTTTTGGTAGGTTTTTAAGTTGGAGGTGGTGTTTATTATGGGTGTGCACTGACAAACTTTTGAAATCTTTTCTGACTTAAAACCTATGAAAAGGGAACCAAGGACCAGTTTTTAAAGATTTAAATTCTCAGTGAGTCTCATGGAAGGATTTTGGGTTGGGGATTGTTGCTGATACTGGCTCACCTTGTCTTGCGTAGAATTTTTAGCTGTATGTGTGGTTTTGACAGTCATTTTGAAGGGTGAGAAATGGCTCCATATTTGCATTTTTAACATTCATTATGGAGAAGCTGGAAGCCTGTGGTTTTCAATTGCCTTTCTAACAGTGGTCAGATGATGAAGACAATCTGTTTAACAAACTGGCATATAAGATAGCTCTCTCCGTATGTCACACATTTGCCATTCCATCTGGTTTGTTTTAAAGCCAGCAAAAAGCCAGCAAAAACCCAGCCTGACCAGCCCCTTAGGTGATCTTATTGTCTTCCACAAAACACCAGAAAAGTGACGAAATCATTTCAACTTTTAGATATTTTATTTCATGTAGTGCTTCCTGTTGTTCTTGATACTAAATAATGTAGTAAACACATAGTGAGTATAAATGAAGTATTTAAAGTAAGCAGTACTTTTTTACTCTTTGTCCTTAAAAAACAAAATATGGGGGTGTTGTGAGAATATGATGCCCCTCACCAATGATTTATAATAGGAACGATAGGTTAGTGCTTTTTATTTTTTTAGGTCTATTAATGTTAGTGAAGAAGAGTCAGGCTCACAATATTTGAAGAGGATGACCATGTTAGGTCATAGCATAAGCAGTAACTGGGCCAGACAAATGGAAAGTTGTCTGTGTGGTTGAACAAAATGCAGAAAAATACAAAGAGAAATAAAGCAAAACACCAGTTTGCCAGACAACATTTTTAATATGCACTTTGCCTGTAATGGAAAATGGAAAACTTTCTCAAGAATTGATTGGGATGTATTTTTCCACTTAAACAAAAAAAAATCTAGTTGATAAGCTGCTGTAAAATTGGCATTTAATGTTGGGGTGTTTCAGAACTTCTTTGATATAGGGTTCAGTTGTTCTTTTACAGTCTTCCACTAAAGGTAGTATTGTTGATTGCTAAGTGATATTAAGGATTCCTGACAACAGTCAAAATTGGGTTCATTGTACTGTTTATAGTGAATTTGATCGTCTTTGTATGCAGTGTTCATCTCACAGTTATTAAAGAAAAAACTTATAAAAAGTTAGTGGCAACTAGGACTTCTAGGAAAGATTCCTTCTACCCTTCGTAACAGGTAAAAAGATCTCAACCGGGTATTTTAGCTATAGTCCAGCTACAAAGCTGGACGAGCACAGCAATAAAGTGAAAGTTCAGATTACAGCATTATTAGGAGGTCAGTACTTTCAGAATGCACCATGGAAAACTGAGCTTCAAAGAAAAGTGTTTTAGTTAGGCAGAAGTCTGCCTGAAAATCCCTTCAATTTTGGAGAATTATTTGGGAAGTTAGAGGAGATAGTAGCAGAAGTTGATGATTTATTTAATGTTTGACTATAAGATGCTCTCAAGTCAAAGATGTGATCACTAGCTGCAAAATCGTTATTTACATCCTTAATGGAGTTGGTCTTCTCCAACATTTTAGTCTTATGATGCTGTTAGAAGAGTGTGTACAAGCACAACACAGATTTGCTTTGAACTTCCTCAATTAGCTCTGGCAGAAGTCCTCAAGTCTTATGCACGAAATTATGCATCGTTGCAGTCCATCTGATGTGGCCAAAGCTCTTATCTCAAGTGCTAAGCAGGAGGGTACTGAGAAGTCCTTGGTGGATGCATTGTCCTTTGGAGAGACATCTGTGCGTGGCATTGCTACCATGCCCTGATCTAATGTCAGAAATCCAGGTACACCTTGGAGAAATTCACTTTTCTGCTTGGTGAAGCTCCTCCTTCTGCAGACACAGGGTGGGACAACCATTCATTCTCAGTTCACAGCTCCATAAAAAGATGCTGTTTCTCTAGCCCAACTTTTTTTTTTTTTTTTTTTTTTTAAGATGAGAATAAATACATTAATTCTTGAGCCAGAATTTATCCTTTGACAGGCACAGTTGTGCAGCATATGTTAGCCACTCAAATCTCAGTGCCATGAAGACCACATAGGAGCTTCAAGAAAAAAAAGGCACTGCCGGAAAATGAAGTATTGCAATTTTCTTCTGTTGAAGCAAAGGAACTTCCCATGGCTACATCCCTGCACTGACTCCCTGGAACTGAACTTCAGTTTCTGTGCTGTTTCCAGTTTTTATCATTGCTTGCAGAAATCTTCAAGTGGTAAGAGCTTCTCTTCTGTCCCTGACTAAAGTCCTTGAAACCAAACTCTTAAGAAGCACTATAGAGAATAGAGGGATGGCTTCTATTTTTTGCAGAAGAGCAGGTGTTGCTGAAACAGAGTGTAAATATGGATGGATACTGCTGTGATGAGAGCATTATAAAAGTACGTATAACACAGTGAAGAGCCACTCCTGCAGGGAAGACTGGAATATGTTGTTTAAAACCTGGTAAAAAGGAGAGAGTTCAGCTTTTGATTCCTTTTTTTCTTTTAAACTCAGCATAAATCTACATGGCAGGCTGTTCTAGCAGTGATTATTTTCTATTGATTTTATTATACAAAGGATTATATTATGTTATCAGTGATTATGTTGAGTATTACCCCAGAGGAGAGAATTTTCATTCCCTCCCTGCAGATCCCTAAGTGACTGAACTCTTTTAAAGGCGCATACCTTAGCACTTTCATAGTCCTCATTAAAAATAAATAAACAGCAGATCTTTTGAAGATCGTTTTAAGGTTTTGGGAGTAAGAAACTTTGAACCAGAGAGTCCACTCTGTATCATAATTCAAGTTCCATTTAAGCTGTTTGTAGAAACAAGTTTGATAAATAATATTTTGAGATTGAAGTTTGTGTGGGAGAGATTGGTGGTTTCAATACTTGAAAGTTAAATACAACATTTTTCACTCCTTTACAAAATAGAGATTGCATTTTTTAACTTTGCTGTATTTTTTTTTACTCTCAAAGTTGACTTAAAATGTCATGTTTCTGTATATGTTTTTGTATGAGTAATTGTTGTTTTGTCCAATACATCTCTGTAGTGATCTGTCTTTTTATGTTGTAAAAGCATGTCCTTGCAGTTACTTCAGAAATTCCAATGCCTTCTCGGTTGCCTTTGTAGCCTAACATGAACTCTTTTTTCCTCCTCTGGGAGAAAACCTGTGTTAATTTTTTTCCTTGACTGAAGAATTTGAAATCCCAGTTTCCACCTCCCATCCTAGACATAGAGTTATCATATGTTTAGAGGTGACTTAATTTCAGGCTTTCCTGTTGATTCTTTTCTGTGTTTTGTTTCAAACATATATGGGCTTTTTTGTAATGGAGGAATTAAAAACATGATATATAGGTGGCTGAACATTTGGGAAAGTAATGCCTGTATTTTAATCCCTATTTCAGTATGTTTTGAAGCTTTTCATAAAGAAATACCAACAGGAAAAATGATGGGTCTTATCTCAGAATGCTGTGTAGCCCTGTGGTTATAACCCTTGCTCAGATACGGGACTTCACATTCATTCTTTTTAATATAAAGATTCAAATCTGTTTTGTCTTGAGCTGGAGATATTTGATACTCTCCATCATTCTCCGAACAAATTCTTTGTGCTGAACAAAAGGAACTGTCTGATAGTTACCTTCTCCTAAAGGGATTCGTAGGGTTGTTTTATTTGGCTTTGACTTTAAACCACTTTTTTTCCCTTTCTACAAGGTTGAAGGATGAAATTGTCTCTGACAGGGACCCTCATGACTGCAGTTTCTCAGATAAAGGCTACCATAAAAATAAATACCTTATAGAGTGTTCAAAATTTTCTGAATTGTATGTCTGTTTTCAGCAGTGTATGGCTGAATTTGTTGTGCGTTTTGAAATTCTGATGGAGAATGGGAGAAGTTAAGAGTTCCTAACATAAGTTTAATTAGGTAGAAAAAGTGAAATCAAAGTGAAGGGTGATAAGGTTTTGACAGATTTTGTGGTACATTCTGTGGTAATAAATATTTGAAGCATTTCCTCTCAGAAGTTCTTTAGCTTATTAGAGAATGTTTCATTTTCTGAAACCTTAGTATTTCTTTTGCTTATTACAGTTATTTGATATTTGTGCAGCATTTTTTGATAGCTAGTGCAAAACAAATTATTCCATTATGTTGGGTCTTCTGCTTCCTGGAAGAAAGGGAGCTTGGCTTTGTGCATTGATCCATCCATCCATAATGTACTTGTGTACATTTGTAGTGCTCTACTGCAAGTTCAAATGCCTAAAGCTGCATACAGGAATAAATTATATGTAATATAATGCATAGTATAATATCATATAATATATGCATAAGCACCTTTTATGCCAGAAAATGTATTTTTAGCTATTGCAGAGATTCTTTTGTCATTTCCATCTCTTCACCAGTGGCACAAAATTGATCCTAGCATTTATGCAAATATCATATTCAGTACTTTCTCTGCGATCGTAACTTGTGACCTTAGGCCTTAATCTTCATATGCAGTCCTCGCATACTTAGTGTTCACATTATTCATGTCTACCGTCATTGCAAAGTCATCCAAATTGTATTTATGGAATTTATATGTGCCATGGTGTACTGACAGTTTTATGGGGGAAATTAATCAGAGCATCTAGAGATAAGTTTGTTACTTGCCACTTTCTTCTCATCTCTCTGCCCCATTATAATTAATCAGCTTTTTTTTTCTTTTTTTATAGCAGGCTGACATAATTTTAATGATGTTTCTTCTGTGCAAGCTTTAATTATATTTTATAATCTATGATACATTATACTTTCTCCTTCCTTGTGCTAACAGGGTGATAATCTGTAAAATGATGCTTGTCTTCAGGCTTGTGCAGACAAGGAGTGATGAACAATATAGACACAAGCTGTTTTTCTCTTTAAAGGAATGTCAGCCGTCAGTGTAGCTTTACTTGCTCTCAAGTTGATGATATTCGTGATAAAATGGAATTCTTCTTTTCAAGTAAAATGGTCAGAAGCAAAAGGGAAATAGTATACAAAGGCTTATTATATTTAATTATTGCAACTGTGCCACGTGAAATAGAAGATACCAGTGTGGTCCTGATGTGTTTGTCATGCTGCATGGTTTCAGTAGTAGGATTTTAGCACACATGTTGCTCTGAACATTAAATGTTTTCCAGCATGATGACATGAGAAGGCACCTCAGCTGATTCAGTGTTAAAATGGATTCACAAAGGCCAGTGATGTAGGTTCACTGCTGAACATAGTGGGCATAGGTTATAGTTTAATTCTAGACAGCTTGAGTGTATTTAGTCAAAACTCACAGCTATAAGTGACATTTTTATACAAGTGTAAGATCAGATTTTGCTAAATTGGTTGTCTCACCATCACAGGAGTATTCACAAGAATTTGGGGTTAATATCCTTTTTCAGCCTCACCTGGCTTTGGAAAGCAAGATTTTGGGGTCAATGTACAGCAGCATCAATACTTAACAATCTGTGGTGGCTTAAATGGGTTGGATGCTGTGATTTACAAGCCAAAGTTAAATCTCTGTTATCTAATGCCCAGCTGAACAGTCCAAGTGCAGAATGCCTATTATTTGCTAAATGAGAAGTAGACTATAGTTAAGGGAGGGTCAGCTTCTTTTGACCTTCTAAAGGAATACAGCTCAAACAGAAATCCAGCTCGTACCAAAAGCAGCTACCAGGATTTCATTTCTCTTCAGAAAACAGGCACTTTGCAAGCATTGCATCTAAGTTCTGCAGTGTCTTTTGCCTTGGGGGATATGCAGAAAGGTGTCAAATCAGGCCACTTCTACCTATTTATCTATTTAAAATCAGCAAATTTGTGTTCACTGACATTGTGAGAGCAAAAATATGTCAAACTTCACATACAGGTTTTAAAATAAAGGTGGAGCAATAATCCAGATAAATGAAGTTTAGCTTTCTGTTCATAAATGCAGGGGTTTATTTTTACAACTCTACACTGAGATTTCTGTAAGGTAATCTCATTCATAGCCTAGCATTTAAAATTAATGTTTTACTTATGCTAACATAGATGAAGAGAAACTAAAGTGGTTATTTTCTATATCACAAAAAGCAGATGCAGAGTTTCTGATAAATGAGTAGGCCTCAGATTTTTAATGAATGATGAAGATAGGAAGGTTTTTTGTCATTGCTGGCTATATCCATTTTTTATCTTGCTTTTCTCTCACCTGACATTTGAGTGCTCTTACCCTCCTCTTTCTTTTCCCCTTTCCCCTTTATTTCTTTCTCACAGATACCTGGCTTCATTTCACTGTTTGCTGTTTGTTTGCACTCACTCCTCTTGCCTATACTTTTTACTTTTCCTGCACCTATTTATTTCCTGCACCTATTATTTGCATTCTTTACATGGAAGAAGTGGTGCTTTCTATATGCCTGGAATATCGAATGCAGAAAACTTTACTTCCCATTCCATACTTGATGAATAATATGAAATTTTCTGCAGAATAGAACTTCTGCATATTTTAATATAAAGCAAAAATGTTAAAAGATTGTGCGTTTTATCTTTTTAACAAAAATTATGGTTTTTCACATTTATATTATTATAAAATCAACATAGTGTTATACTTAAATACCCTTTTTTGATAGCTGTAAAGATATCTGAATGATGTTTTAAATTATTGGATCTCAGGGCAACATCACTTCTTTTACTGTATTATCTGATGATTTACTCTGTTCTTAAAATTGTTCTTACTTTCCTACAGCAGTCAGCAAGAGTTGGTTGCAAACAGTTTAGTCAGTCTTTTCTTAAACTCTTCACAGAACATTAGAGGATAGTGAGTGAAAATCACGGATCTTCTGCAGCTGACGTTTTCTCTTGCTCTTTTTCTTTTGTTGCTTTATACAGTTCTTTTCCTCTCCTGTCTATAAAGCACTGTAAATTTTGCTGTGCTTAAAATGAAGTTGAATTACAGCGTGATTTAAAACTTGTGGACAAGATTAAAAAATAGACTGGAGAGCCTCAATAGCCCTTGGCTGTGCATGTGTGTAAGATAGGAACACAGCTTTAATTGCCATGTTCGTAACTGTGATATGGATCAGTGGGAGGGGAGCAGCTCAAATTGTGATTCGGGAATAGTGGCTAGGTAACTACTGGTACTTGTTCCAATTAAAGGTACCAGGTAACTACTGGTACTTGTTCCAATTAAAGGTACCTTGAATATATTAAAGCAAGCTATGCTCAGCACAATGTTTCAGTTGACCATTCCATAGGAGTTCCATAGGAAGGACCACATTCTCTGTAATACTTGTGTCAGCTGGAAATTATTATCCGAGTGTGAAAGTTGGAGGGCTATGTGTATGTGGTTATTTGCTGGCTTATAACTGGCAGAAATAGAATAATCTCATTTGTGGTACCTCTTAGGTTTTCTTTTGAAGAGGACTTTCATTGTCTCTCCATAAATCGCTTTTTCATGGATGCGGTGACACACTTCACTCTTAAGAGAGAAGTAGCAATATGTTTATTTATATAAAACAGTGATTAAACATGGTTTGACAGTAAATGTGGCTGTGGTTTAACAAGGTTAGATAGCAATGTATTCATTATTTACTTCATGGAGGACAAGGTCACACAAAACTGCCAGGCACAGCCTCCTGCTGAGCCATGAGGTTCAGAAAGAACACCTTTGCATTCTTAATTCTTTTCTGGGGAGAATTTAGGTGTGTCTGGATCCAGATTTGGTCAGTGGTTTATCTCTAAAGGATTGTATGTGCACAGTCAGTCCTTCATCTCACTTAGCTAAGATTTCAAAGTCTCAGCAAACTTATTCCCAATTCACTTAACCAAGTACCTGGCACAATAGGGATTCTCTTAGCCTCAAGAACCAGCCCTTGAGGGGTGTCTCTCATCCTGGTGTGCAGCTCACTGTCATGCAGGAGAGTCCAGCAGGCTGTGGGCTGCCCACTCTTTATGGAGTGAAATGTCTGAATTATATTTGCAGTTGTATTTTGGTTGGTACATTGTCAACTGGCCCTTAGCTGTTGAGAAAGATTTACAGCCCTCAGCTTAAGCCAGATGTGACCACTCTGACTGCCACTGGTGGCTATTACTAAAGCCGAATGGGGTGGGGGGACACACGGCCACACTCGTTTCTTATGGTAGTTATAATTTTCACTTCGCTGCACACTTTCTTGTGAGACCTATCACCTGCATATTACGATAGTTAAGAAGAGAGTTTCAGTCCACCTCTTAACTATGCCTTGCTGATGAAGAGACTTCATCCCTGTCTTGAAAGTATTTCCTCTGTTCCATTGTACTTGGAAAATATTCATGGCCCTGGATACTCATATGTAAAGAAAAAACCCAAGCCCAAGACTAAGCTTTGTGGCACAGGTAAGTTCACCTTTTATCTTCCCACATTTTTAATAATTAATTCTTGCTAAGACCTTTCCTTTTGCCTGTAAGTGGGCTTTAATTCATATTAATAATTCTTTTCTCCTGTGGCACTCTGACACAAGCAATCAAACCTCACTGCAGGCAGGAATCTTACACCACGAGACTGTTTCTCACTTCAGACAAATCATATCCATTACTTCACAATTTTGCTTCCCAGTTCAGTGGTGTGCTTGGAGGATCTCAGGCATGTCTGACAGGTGCAATCCTCTTTTCATGGATGTGGGCTGGCTGGCCCTTCACTGCATATAATCTTTCTCTCTTATTGATGTGTCCTCGCAGACAGAAGACAGAACCATTTCTTCACCTTGTTGGTTTTTTTTACCTGTGGGTGTATCTGCACATATTGGATATCTCCTGGAGTTTGTTCAGGATGGTGTGTATGACAAATCCACTTGCCAAAGGTTTACCTCTTTTCCTCATTAATTTCTTGGCCTGTGACCTTCTAATTGTTTCAGTGCATCTTTCAGGTCTTGGTTACCAGCACAATGAACTCTCTAATTGATTCCAGGATATTAAATATTTAGTCCATGCCTAAAGTCATGCCCCATTATCAAGTCTTCTTTTACCTTGTGGTAACGAAAATAGAGCACTTCTGCATCAGAAAAGTATCTCTCTCAGGGGATCACCTTCAGCTTTCACTGTTTAAAAAATTGGCAGAGACTTCAACCTCTCAGCAATTTGATTTCATCTGTCACCACGATGTCACTCTTGTCCCTTAACGGTCTTACTGTCTCTTCATCATGCTGCTCATATCCTGGATTTTTAAAGGCTTGCTTGCAATTAATCTTTATTTTCTGTGCTATTCTTATTTCACTGGCTGCTTTTATATCTGCTCATCCATGCTGAGATTCTAATTTAATCACTGTTTGTATGTCTTACACTCAGCCTCCTTCACTAATGTTCTTGCATTCCGGTAAGGTATTTTCTCAGGCCTTCTGTCAATCTGCCTTTCCAGGCAAATGTCACAGAGCTGTGGCATTGCAGCAATGTATTATTTACTTTCTAACTCCTATAGTCAGTGTCCATACTATCTTGTATGTTCAGTTAATCTTTCTCAATTCCCCTCTTTTCACTTATTCTTACTTTTGTGCCTCAGTCTGTTTGCCTCAACGTGGTTTAAGCTATACCAGGCTTTGACAGTATATGTCTTCTTCCTGACCTAACTACTTCTTTAATAAAATTTGTGTTGCTGAGATTCCTCTCTGCCTTAAAACACACTGTCATTTTCATTCTATTCCCTTGAAATTTGATGTACATGTTGAATTTAACCACTTTCTAGATATTCTAGCTCATCGTGCCCACTGGTTTTATTACTTCAAATAGATGCAGTCTAGGCTCTATGTCTCTGGTTAATTCAAATTTTACACTGCTCTCATGTCAACCTTTTAAAATGCTATTTTTTTTTATCATTTCATAGGCCAGTTGTTCTTTCTTCTGAGAATTGGGGCAACAGTCTACCCCTATAACTAACTCACCATCTGAAGGATTTTCAGCCACCATCCATACTAGTTCTTTTCTGTCCACATTTCTCTCCTGGTCATTTCTTTAGGAATTCTAAGTCCTCCTTGATAAATCAGACTCTGTCTTTCTATTTGTTGTCAGCAATGTAACATATTCTCATTTTCTGGAATATAATACTGAATATCTTCCAAATGGTTTTTGTCATCATATGGTAAAGGGAACTCCTTGCCGTTTTTAAATGAGAAGTCAACAGAGGTAGGAATTCCAGTATCAGCTGTTCTTCTGAAGACCTAGACTAATGGTGATGAGTGGAAACATGGATCATCTTGCATTCGAGGGTGTACCAGAGTAACTCTCAAGTCATTGTCCAACAGCTTATTTTCACATAGAAAATAAAATGTAAAGCAGAGCCACCCACTCAGATGCTTCCTTCTGTGATACTCATTTAGGACAGCTTCCAGGCACCTCAGTGTTGGGACTTCATTGAACCTTCAGCTGTCCCAGGTGTGTCGCCTCCCAGTGCCCTGTGCACCCCCAGCCCACTCGCTGGTGGGGTGGTGTGAGGAGCAGAAAAGGCCTTGATTCTGTGCAAGCACTGCTCAGCAGGAGCTAAAACATCCCTCTGAGTCTTATCAGCTCTGCTTTGGTCACAAATCCAAAACACAGCACGATACAAGCTACTGTGAAGAAGTTAAACTCTGTCCTAGCCAAAACCAGTAGAACTGGGGTAAATATTTGCAGTGCTTTAACAGGGTCCTGGCTCCAGAGCTGTGGCCCATCCATTACGAAAAAGTTGCGTGCTGTGATCTCCAAAGGCTTTGCACCAAGGGACAATGGAAATAAAAGAGGTAAGTTGAGCACATAGATTTCTGGAGCTCAGAGACAAGCATCTTCTGTAGCAAAGCTGCGGCATCTGATGCTTCCATTAAAAAATAAATATAATTATATACTGTCAAGTTTTAAAAGACTTTTGATTGATTTACTTATAAAGCATAATTTTAAGTAGAATTGACACTTGATATTTACTGCGTATTAACATTTCTTCTAAGTATGGTTGCACCAGCAGGCATAATGTGAAGCCCTATGAGGAAAATATGTGCTTGACAAGACTCAGAATGGGCTTATTGTTAGTATGGCTGTATTTCATAAATGTTTCATGCTGACCCAAGGATATGCTTGTGTACAAACAGAATGCGAACACTTCTGTATAAATAGGTTTCCTTGTGATTTTATAAGAGCCTTTTCTTGCATATAACTCAGACGGGAGGTTTAAAGAACCAAACGTGCTATGTTTTGGGGGTTTTTTTTATGTTTTATTTTATTAATTCTGATTACACATTCGCTACATTCTGCCTATACCTCTGCAACCACATGCAATACTCGGGGCTTGACTTGCACCACATTTACCTGTGTTCATTTCCCTGCCCTTATTGCTTAAGATGATGCGTGTGTTTAGCACTATCAGAAAGCTAGTCAGGGTCGACCCTTAGTTTGGTGGCAGCAAGGCTGTAAGGGGTGTAACTCTTAGAAACAGTGATTGAATGTATTTCTAGAGTCAAAAACTGTTTATAATGTTTCCAGTTTGGTGTATCTGCAATGCAGTGTCACCCCTACTCTCTTTTTTTTTCACCTCTCTCTTCAAGTTGCAATTTCTCTTCTTTTCTGGGAAGCTAAGTGCGATGTTTTAGTATAGTTGTTTTGATTTATAAGCTCAGCAAACATGGATATTCTTTATTCAGTTTTTAGCAAAAATTGAAAATGGCTCCAGTTTCCATCCAATTGGTGGGACACATTAGTCTTGGGGATAGGAAAAAAACAGGGGATGGTTTTATCATAATGATTCTAAATTTTTTGCATCAAAATTACTCTCTGAGTTGTAAAAACATAGCCCTCTAATTGTTTGCCTGTTCTGTCCTTCCATGTAAGTGCTATGGAAGTGGTACATACGCTCCTAGGAGGTTTTTTTCATTTTGTTGCAGGGAACATGGACTAAAATAAACTCAGCACTGACGCACACAACTACTTTTTGCATGAGCAGCATTAAATCTATCCATTGGATAGATTAATCTGAGTCTGAATGTCTGAATCAATCTGCCCAACCTCAATATACATTTTTTTCATAGGATATTAGGCTAGAGAGAAAAAGCTAGAAAAGTCGTCTTTTAATGTATCACACTGCATTGAAGACAAACTTTTTTTGGGAGAAAGAGGGGCAATTCTAAGCTTTGTGTTGTGGTAGCACGAGAAGTAGAGGTCATCTTCTCTCTGTACAATGAAAGTCGTGCTGCTTATGTAAATAAAATGTTCAGCTTACTTTGTATCAAAGAAGTAAAACACATTGAAATTCAATATATGTTTAAGATGAAGTGTTATTGCATGTAGGCCATTGCACAGCAGGCCTTTGAGAGATTGTTGAGAGTAAAGAAAGATACTGCCTAAATGACAGGTCAGAAGAATCATCAGGTTGCAGCAAGTCATCATTTAGAATAAATGAATTTGGCATGTATGTTTTATATAGCTTTAAAGCAATAGCGGAAGGAAATTATGTTCCATATACAGGATTTCCCAGTCAGCTTAAATAGCCCTGCCTTTGTTATAGGCATAATAAATTTGCTGAATTGCAATTAATTTAGCTTTCCACAGAAGGAAATTGTTCATCTGAGCTATTCTTTGTACTTAACACTTACCTGCCTCATTTTTTATGACAAAAAACCTGACTTGGTGCGAATTTACTTGCAGCTCGAAGGCAAAATTGAACATTTGTTTATGTCTCACATCTGGTTTGGTAGAATAACACCTTAAGGAAGCTCTTACCAAGAAAATTAATTTTTTTGTGAATGTTTCAACCAATATTGGTAGGAATAAACATAAGTGTGTGTGTGTGTTTGATAACTTGTGGAATAAAAATGGTTAAGAATCACATTCTGGTGCCTCTGATTCAGGGTGGTAGCTGTATCACTGGTTCCACAAACCATACAAGACCAGGTAAAGCATCTGAATTTATTTTCCTGTTTTGCTTTATTATACAAATTACTTAACATTTTATAGATTATTCATTTAGAGAAAGCTGCCCGCAAGAAAGCTCATTTTTAAGAAAACCTGGCAGCTCAGAGCTAATTTTACACACACTTCACATCAGCATTATTAAAATAGACTAGCTTTCTGCATATGAGTGTATTCCTATTCTGACTGGATTTAATATGCATTTGTTTTATTTTTGTAAGTCTCTTGCAAGAAACAGAATTATGATATTCAAGCATCAATTCTTGTTTATCAACAGCTTCATTTTCTAATTGTCCATGTGGCAATATTGGATTGGGGATAATGAATAGGATATTTTTTCTCATTTAGCAAGCCTAACACTAAAAAAGGTGTTATGTGTAAGTCTTTAAAAAATTGCTGTTTCTTCATGCATGCGACTTAAACAATTTTTTCCATAATTTATGACCAAAGCTTACTTCTGACCAATAAGACTGCAGAAAAATAATTAAAAAATAGTATTTATGATTGCCATGTTTGGGAACAATCTTCGCACATCAAAATATACAAAGCATTCACTTTTCAAAATAAAGAAATGATTGCTAATTAGATAAATTACTTAATGAGTTGTTGACAATTCTTTTTCCTTTGAAACCCTTATTGAAAACATAATAAAATATTTCTAAATCTTAGATTATAAAAAACCCTCTTTTTCACATTATCTCTAATTTGTAAAATTTTAATTCAAGTTTACCTTTGAAAGCATGTCAGATATTCATCTTCAAATCAGCATAAAGGCAATTACTACTAATACTTGCAAGTAATTAGAGAAATTACATTTTTTAGCAGCAAGACTCATTAACTTTAAAAGTCTTTGGCTTGTTATCAGCATTGAGAGAAATTGCATTCAACTGGCATGAATACAGAAGCAACTACAGAAATAGCTGCATGTAGCTAAAAAAAGACCTGTGGCTTCACACAGGTGCTGGTACAAACCTGCTTTTCTCAGCCACAAAAATATCTGTGTTGAAAATCTTTCCTTTCTGTACTCTGTAGCACTGCTTATCTTGCAGCAACTTTTCACCCTTTTGGGCACCACTGTAGAGGCTGAGAGCTTTTGTTAAAGTTGATTGAGGTCCTTTCCTCAACTTAGAGTATCTTAGGACAAGATGTAAATTCCTCTTTTCCTTAATCAGCACTGTATATAAATTGTTTCTTCTCTACCCCTCCCCACTCTCGCACCCGCCTTTGCTCAACTCTGCAGATCATTTTGTGCTGCCGAAGTGTTTCTATATCTTACGTGCTTTGTGAAAAAAAGATAGTTTGCATGCATAGGAACGCTTTCCTAGTGCACCTGAAGCGTAACATCGTGACAGTTCATCCAGCTGGATTCTCCCTTGCCTTCCCAGAGAACAAAAACCTGTAGTCAGTTACTGTAATCACTATTATTCCTGTAAGCTTCTCCCACAAATTACCCATATGCTGACTTCCACTGGCAAGTAGATAATTTTTTTTCTCACTGTTTGGGGAAATAAAAGAACTGCCAGAGTTAAATGGTGGTACTGTCCCATAGGGGCTGGCATGCACTATGATGGGATGTGAGGTCTGTTAGCAGGGATTCTTACATTATTTTCAAGGGAGAAGAAAGGTCTCAAATTTCAAGCTGTTTGGTTTAGAAGTAGACATTCTGAGATAGATGGCAGGGCATTTTTTATTTACATTCTGTCCTTCATAAAATAATGCAGAAATCTTAATTTTTACTATGGGCTTTTTTTTTCCCTGGTGTATCTCTTTTTCACTGGTACTAGAGATGCTGTGCTTCTGTTATTTGGGGTTTAAATGCATACAGCATGATTGTTTTGGGGTTTTGTATCAGATTTATATCCCTGAAATACAGAAAGCATTCTCTGGTTTGGTAAGAAGGAATAATATCTTATAAGGTTGGAGGGGACATGAGTGAAAGCTAATCCACTAGACACTGACAAAAATTATGGTAGCAAAGTCCTGAATCCACCTGAAATTAGGTGAAGAAAAGTGGAGGTAGCAGTGAGAAAGGTCTAGGCTTAGCATCTTAGTGGAGCAGGCTGATGCAATGAGATCTTCTGGCAAGTTTCCTGCCTTGCTCAGGTAACAGCATCAGGCCTAAGAGAGCATCTCCATGTTAGAAAATAACATTTTTTACTAAAGGAGATGAAGCACTTAGATCGGTTCAGGGAATAAAAATTTTCTATGCTCTCTTATCCTCTAATATCATAATGACTTCTGTTCGTGCCATGTACCAAACTCATCAGAATAATGAACACACAGAATAAATGGAACACCTGTCAATCATTGCCCTAAATCCAACCCTCAGTCCCTGGGCTGCGTCCTGCAAATCCTTATTCCAGACTGAGTTTAGTAGGTGAGGTACTGCGGTGTCAAACACACCACCAAAATACTCAGCACGTGTTTGTGGCAGAAACCTTCACAAAGGTGTGTTTTTAGGCAGGTGAAGTCTCCCCAGAGCATTCAGCACAAATCTGCCACAAGCAGCAGCTTGGGGTGCTCAGGGAGGTAGGAATCTCTAATGGATCTGCTGCCACCCCTTAGGAAACAGGCACTGTGAGGGAAGCCTCAAAAAAGGAGAAAATTAAGGGAGTGTTAAAATATACAAGGAAGCTCCAGGCCCAAAAGGTAATATGGATAAATAGTACTTTAAAAGAGAGGGAACTTGCCTGAGGGAGGGAACCATCACTGTGTTGGAGATGGAAGAAATAGAGAAGCTCCTGGAAAGTTGCTCAGTTCCTTAGTGGAGACAAGGCCGTAAGCTAATGGAAGGATTTGAGAGAATAAGTAATGCACACAGAAGCAAAATTTATTTTCACTTTTGAGGGAAGACATTCTTGGAGATAGGATTCTTTAAATACAGTCTGCTTAGCGTAAAAGCAGTTCAAACAGTCAGCAATAATGGTGATTATTGTGCCATATCTGGTTTAATACTGAGTACTAAAAGAGTGGCATATTTTATAAACATCTTCACACAGATACTTTTTCAGGATTTACAGTAATGTCTATATGTATTTAGGAATTCTGCTTTTTAAGAAGCTGTATTTATTCACCTAGCAAATTTTCATAATATTTTGACAACTTTTGTCTTTAACAGCTTGTGTATTTGTAACATCAGGGTTTCTCATGGTCTATCTTGAGGCAAATTGTTAAACTGAACTTATTGTTGGGCTATGTTGCCACAGGTTTTCAAAGATACAGTGAAATATTTGCAAAAGGATTGACAATGAACAAAAAAGTCCTCTCCCCGTCCCCCCAGTCCCTTGGAAGTCAAATGTTTAATCCAGATCTGCTGACAATGTTTTCAGGAGAGAACATTGGTAAGTCAGTAATAAGCATCAAATGCTGGCCCTATGAAGAGATAAAGGGATGCCAAATTTTTGATGGAAAGTTTCTCATGTCTGTAGTGACACAGCTTTTGAGGGTTACCTGATGCACAGGTGTATAAAGAATGTGAGGGTGTATGCAAGGTATGCAGGGTTCTGCAATACACAGAGACATGGGGATCCGGGTTGGTAATAATTATTACAAATTACTACAAAACTACCGTTAGTAAAGATTTTCACACACTGCAGGCCTCTACAAAATTACCTCGAGAAAGGCAAATACATATATTAAAACTTACTACAGAATTCCAGCTAGTGAAACAAGTATGTAGTTACAAACCTGTACCTGTCTGCGCCTATAAATGTATTATGTGAGGTGTTACCACTGGGATTTTCAGCAAACCACCCCCAGCAAATCAGTGGGGCAAATCAGTGGCAGAGAAGTCTCACTTCAAAGCTGGTCCACATCATGCAGCCCAGAGTCAGCAAGGTGTCCCTAGCCAGGGTCCCAGACTGTCCAGGAGATCTTGTGCAGAGAAGGTCATTTCGTAGGTAGCAGTTCACTTTTTATGACTTTTGGTGTAACTGAATTGTCAGACATCAGTTCCCAGAAGTACTGTTGCTGCTTTGTGTTTTCCTGAAAGGTCAGTTCCTTATCACGGTTTCTTTGTCCTGCACCCTTCTAAGTTTTTGTCCTACACCCATCAGGTTTTCTTTCATTGTCTTGCACCCATCCAGATCTCTGCCTTACAACTATCAAGGTTTCTTTGTCCTGCGACTGCTCCCTATCAGGGTTTCAGCAGAGCTTATCAGGGATGTCTCAGGGCTCCAGCTAAGGAGATGTCCTTTGTCAGTTTGTTTACCAGTCTTTGTGGCAGCTCTGTGAAGATATTATACTTTGACATAGAAATAAAATTTGCAGTTCAAAAATAAAACATGACTGCTGTTTTTAGGAAAATACTTTACTTAGTTAAAATATTTACTTTTAATGTTAATTGCCATTCTTTCTGCAGATTTACCTGTAGAAAGAAAATGTACCCCAAGCCTTCTGAAGCACCCACTCCCCCAGAGTCCTGTGTGCTTGATAAAGGTGCCAATTGAATAGCCACAAAACATGCCCAGTACATGGCCCTCTCTATATTAATCTTTTACTTGCCCTCTTTTTTATTCTTTCTTTTTTTTCCCCTTTTTTTTTTTTTCTGTTTCTTCTTGGCTTTTTTTTTTTTCACTTAGATTAATGCATTCACCTTTTCTATGGAAGCATAATCGTTCAACATTTAAGCTACCATATAAAGCCTTTTCTGCAAGAGTTAGTAGAAGCACTTCAGAATGAGTGGTACTGAGTTATTCTGGGTTGAGGTGGGCATGGAGAAGGCTACTTGCTCCCTTAGCTGTGAACTCAGGCATCTGAGACTACCAGAACAGTGACTCATTCACTGTGATCATTAGTGAAAAGGTACCTGTTACGTAGGCACGTGTGTGAAAGGGAGATTCATTGACCTTTTGTTCCCCCAACCATTCCCATCTCAATTTCTTCAGCTTCAGAAAGTCTGCCTGTTGAGTCACTGTGCACTTTGTACAGCTTTCACTTGGCAAGGTCACACAGCAAACAGCAGCTGGATGAAGAATCTGATTTTCTTTTATGTTCAGATTCTCTCTCTGCTCTCTAAACAGGAATGACAGATCTACCCTTTTCAGGACGCTTTCCCTTCTTCAAACATTTTTGACTAGCTGGGTATGGGTTATGGTCAAATAATGTTATTGGATTGTACTTTACTTGAATTCTTAGACCTCCTTAGTCTCTGTGCTGTCAGATTTTATTTTTATTTTATTGAAGTGCTGTTAAAATGGGTTGGATTGTCTAGAGATAAATTTTCAGGTCTTAATCTAGTGTCTCATGTTGTCAGTGAATGCTGTAAAGAATTAAATTTAAAAAGGCTCCAAATACCGCCAGAACAGCTCTGTTTTGATTCTACTCACTTTTTACAAAGTGGTTGCAAGATTGTAGCTTTTTCTGTCGTTCTTTTTGTCTTTTTTGTTTTGGTTTGCTTTTTCTTTTTTTTTTTTTTTTTGTGGTAAAGTAATATGTCTGGCAGTGCATCTGTGAATCTTATTTTGTGCAGTTGTAGGCATCACACCACTTGTCATTTATATTTCTCAATCTATTAGAAAGAGAGGAGGAAGGAAACAGAACAATTCTCGTTCAGAGTCATTTTGCTTTGGTTGGAGGATGTAAAGTAGGTGGAAAACATCAAGTTTACAAGAATTAATGGAGGATCTTTCAGTCATTAGAATAGTAGTCCAATTCACTCAAAGAACAGCACAATTCTCAGAAAGCAAAGTTCTCTGTATATTGATTATGAAATGTGGAGTACTAAAAACTGCTGAAAAATTGTGTGGATGCAGGAGGAGGTAAGAAGGGACTTTAGGAGAAGCATAACAAAAATAGGGGGAAGGTTTTGCATTTTCGTGGATGTGTTAAAGGAGGGGTAAGAAGTCATTTAGAATTTCACTCATGCTTGTGTGTTTGCATCACCTTTCATGTTTTGTGTAGAAAGAGGAATAGAGCCTAAAGAGCTGGGGGTTTTAGTGACACACAGACTGAAGTTTTGAGAAACAGAATGTATTTACATAATATATAAACATAATAATATATAGAATATATTCTATTATTTGTCAAGAGAAAAGAGTCTTAGGGGAAAAGTTATCAGTGTTGACACCTTTATTAGAAAAAAGGAAATTTGCACGTTGAAAATCTGAAGTGAGACAACTTCCAGAAGGCTGCAGTGAGATGGCAGGACACAGTGCACACAGGCAGGAAAGAAGACCACAGGAATGGAACACCACCTCCATTTTTTGCAAAGCCTGGAGTACATGTTAAAAGCTATTTGCAGTTTTGACTGTTCAGCGCTCACTCAGAGGGACACATCCTAATAGTTCACCTTTGACAGGGGAAGCACTGTTACTTTACTGCTTTTGTTCTACCAAAGAAGAAGTAGAACATCTGCTGTCATCTCCTAAGTGTAAAATTGATCAAAATTACATTATAAAATATTACAGCATTTTGGAAATGGAGGAGCTGCTAAAGTGGATAGCTACAATGTATCTGAGAGTATTAAATATGAAGCAGATTTAATATCCTGACTTACGTTGAGCTTTATCTTATTCTGCTGAAGTTAATAGTGATACAGAAACAAGAGTTGATGGTGTCAGTGAGAAAAATACTATATTCTTTTCTAATGGAGGTCTTGATCTGCCTCCACAGAAGGCAGTGTATGGAGTCTTAACTTCCGTGAATTCATAACTGACATCCCATTGCATAAACAGAGATCTCATTCTCATTAGGATTCTTGCCATGAGCAGGCACAGAAGACTTTTTTTTTCCTATTTAAACTCATGGACTGGACTAGAAGCTGATAGAAACTGATGTGTTTTCATTAGTAGGCACAGGTATGCACCGACCAAGAAGACCTTGGAGTCAGGCTCCTAGAGCTGCTCATGAGAAACGCTGTCTTCTGATGAGGGAGAGGACAATGCCGAGTAGCAAGAAGGTTCACTTAGCCAAAGCTTGAGTGCCTTCTCCCAGATGGAGCAAAGGGAAGATTTGATTAAGTCTCCTCCTGCATATGCACTCATTAATCAAAAGCTTTGAAAGTACAGGTAACGAGCGCATTAGGTAGTGGACTGGAAACAACGGGGAGAATAGGATTAATTTGTTCTGTTTCTAGATGATCTAGACACTTGCAGGCTACTCTGAGTTGGATTGTCCTTCTGTCTGCATTTCCCTAATGAAGAGTAACAATATTTACTCAATTATTAGAAACATGGTAAGATATGCTTTCTTTATATAGTTCTTTACATAGTTCTTATAGTTTCTTTAGTTTTCTATAGTTCTTTATATAGTTCTTCTAGGTTTTTTTGTTTCTATAGTTTCTTTATATAGTTCTTATTTATGAAGTAGTTCTTTTTGCCACATTTTAACTTGCCTTTAAAACTTAGATTGCAGCCTACTATACTTAATTCACTATGAACAAAATGAACCTTAAGCTTAGTAGAAAAAAAAAAGGAACATTTGCAAATACGAAACTAACTGTCTTTAGGCAGAAATCAGTTGTAGTTGGCTTGCATATTTCTTTATCTGTTTTAAGGATACTTGTCAAAAATATGAAATAAGCATTTGCAAAAAGATAAAAGAAATTTCAGTTTTTGCTGGCTACACAGAAGGATTTTGAAGGAAAGACTAGCTAGTGGAAAGTATTCTGGACACAGGCATAAAAAAGAAGAGGAGTGCTTGGAGAGCAGCCCTGCAGAAAGGGATGGGGGTGTTCAGGTTGACAGCAGAGTCTATATGGGTCAGCTGTGCATCAAACACCAGCTGATCAAAAGAGGAGATTTTATCCTGTTGCATTCAGTGTTGGTGCAGCCTCACATCGGGTGCTGCGTGCAGCTCTGGGCCTCACAATTTAAGAAGCATGTGAAGGGCACTTAAATGTGTCCAGGAGTGAGCTGGTGAAAGGGCTGGGAACCCTGTGAGGAGTGGCTGAGGACTCTGGGTTTATCTAGTTTGAAGAGAAGGAGGCTGAGGGGAGACCTCATTGCTCTCCACAGGTTACTGAGGAGGGAACCTGGAGAGGGAGGTGCTGAGCTCTTTTCCCCGGTGCCCTGTTCCCCTCCATTCCATTCCATTCCATTCCATTCCATTCCATTCCATTCCATTCCATTCCATTCCATTCCATTCCATTCCAATGAAGTTGCAGCATTAAGAGGGTCTCTTCCGTGACAACCAAGATAACCAACATGTACATATTAAATAGCAGAATCAGCTACGAATCTCTTGCTCGTAAATATAATATTAGCAGCACAATGTTTTCCTTGATACAGCGTAGACGTGAGTGTACTTTTATATGGACAAGAAACAACAGTTTCCATTAGCATCTTTTTTCTTCAGTCTGCAGGTGGCTCAGCTTCACAGGGAAGGCTAAAAGAACCAGGTAATGCAGTGCAGGTAGAAGATTTTTTTTTTATATTCCAGCTTTATAGAAATGGGGGAGGAGAATAGGAAATGATAGCAACCCAATAATCAGTTTATCAGCTCTACTGTCATCACTAAATGTCACTGTCATCAGATGATATTGTTCTGGAATACTTTAGAGGACAAAAGGATGATTTGACAAGCTCAGGAAAGCTATGAATTGTGGAGGAAATGGGAGAATATTGGAAGGAGTCAATTTACATACCTGAATCATGGCAGGTTTATAGTTTAAATATTTCTGCATATTAACTAATAAATGTGTCCCTTTTTTTTTGCTTCTTTGTTACAAAATGATAGGGAAAAGTGAAACTATATTTTCATGAAGTCATGGGCAACTCTGACAAATCCATTTTTAATGCATGAGGAAGGAGAAAATACAGTGCACTGAGCAGGATGGTGTACTACTCTGTGTTGCTCTACAGTGACTCTAGCAGTGCTGTAACAAGTAGTACCTTTGCCTTTTATTTGGTGTTTTGGAAGCAGTTTTATTTGCCACAGTGGTTGCCATCAGTGAAACCATTCCACTCCAATATATATGTGTCAATTAATAAATTAAACAATTTTATTTCACTGCAAATATACATTCTGTCTTTTCCCAAACATCATTCACTGAGAAGTTAATTTTGATATTGTTCTACTCTTCTAGTATTTATTTATTTATTTATTTATTTATGTGGCTCCTCTTTAAATAATGGTGAGAGTTCTGTTTAGCAAGGAGACAAGGAAGACTGGCAAGAGCTCTGAAATATATAAATCCCTAAGCTGTAGTCCAAGTGGTAGAAGGGATACCGAACAAAATGTTAGATATGGCATTTCATGTGTGATAATGAGCTTTTCAATTGCAGAGAAGAGTTTTCAGTTCCCCTGTGTGTTTTAAGCAGGTGGCTTAGGTATCTGCTTGAGCTGGGGCTCCTAGGCTTTGAAAGGGTAACAGGATCACCAGGGAAGGAATTTCGCTCCAAAATTCCTGTGTCTCTCTGCAAGAGCACTAGAATAATAGAATTTGCCTTGTCATTTGGAGCTATTCTGCTCTAAAATGTTGTGCCATAAATGACTGCTGGGCCACTGAAGTTGAACCAAGTCACAGCTGTGTTCAAAGGAGACCACATCAGACAGTTTTTAATTAAACTCCATTAAAAATAACTCTTTGAGCAAGAGACCCTATTGTTTTTGCAGACTTCCACTATCTTTTCACTGAAAATTATGGAGCTTGGATTCTCATAGTTTGCTGTTTTCCTTTGAGATTTCTTTCACTTTGTAGAAGCATTAAAAAACTCTACCTTGACTTCTCATAGCTCTTTTCCAGTAATGCATTAGAGAGTTTTGCTTACTAGCAAGAGCAGCTTTTAAAAATGCCAGAGGGAGGCTGGGGTACCAAGGGCATAATAATGGTACAGCTACTGCAATCATTAGATACCAAAATTGCTACAGGATATTCTTCTCTGGTGAATAGGACACGAAAATACTCCTATGTAATGTACGTGCAGACCAATAAATATACAGGGAATGGTAAAAGCTGTAGGTGAACCATTTTGGCATGGTAAGTAAATGGTTTCTTATACAAGTAAATGTTAACAAGGAGTTTTAGTGCTTTTGATTCATACCTGTTTTTCAGCTGACTTATGTGGTGTAGAATTCAGTCAATTTATACAGACAGCTTAAAGAATTAGCAATAGGAAGGACAGGATATTTCAGGGTTTTTTTTCTGTATTACAGAGGCATCAAAGGATTTTGCCTTCTTTATGAGATGTCACTGACAGAAGTTTAATTTAGGAAGAGCTGAACTCTATTGTAGGGCAATAACAGTAGTTTAGCACAGGGATAACTCCTAGGCAAGCTGTAGGTTTTCTCGATCCATTTCTGACTGTTTTTTCCTTTGTCAATTAGAAGCAATAACACGAGATTCCAATTTTGAAATGAGTTTTAGGAAGAACATATATTTTTGTTGCATTTCTGTGAAGAAAAGAACCCCCAGAAGTTTGCAGTTCATCCATTCTTTGTAATACTGTAATCCTGAGCATGTAAGTAGTCTGGCTGAAGCCAATGGCAGCTGCTAAAAAGCTTCAATTTCAGACTGTTGGTCAAGTTCTTTTCTAGATGAGAATGAGCCATTACTAAATTGCATCACATTATATCCATCAAATAAACAGTAGATCTTTATCGTTTTTATGCCATGGGACACCTGAAATAAAAGACCCTTGTTGAACAGTAAAAAGCAATAAGCAGTTGACAACTACCATACTTTTCTATACTTTTAGGAGCTAGAGATGGTGTGGCAACAATACTCAACTTTTATTTTGACTTGCCTTTACTTCAAAAGTTCCTTATTTGCAGTAGTAAGTATTTGAGGACAAATATTTGTATATGTATTTAATTTTAATAATTAATCACGTATCAAGAAGGAAATGGTTTAAAAATGTGTTTTCAGAAGAATGAAACCAAAAGAGTCTACAAGAAGCATGCTACTTTCTCAGAAAGTGATCCAACTTAATATAAAAGCTCTATAAGAAGTAGAACTTGACAAAATGTCAGTGAATGTTCAGTTCATGAAGTTACATCAAATTCAGTGAATACAATGAGGTCAAGGAGAGAAGCCACCATGCTATTTTGATATTTTTAATAAAACATTTAATAATTTATTTAAAAATTGAGTGCAAGGCAACTTTTTTATTATTATTTTTTAAAAAAGCTAAGTTTCCAATTTTTTTCTGTCTTTTACTGCTCTCTGCACATGAGAAATAAAGGGCTTAGGACAGATCTAATGAATGTGTTCTAAAAGATGGTAATAAATCATAAATTAAAGAGAAACACAAAGCTTTGTTTCTCAGAGATTCAGAAGTATTCTCTGAAGCAGATTGTCTTACAGATGTTAAATCTCAGGGTTGGGGTTTTTTTCTGGGTTTTTTTTCCTTTTTTTCCCCCAGCTAAGGAGATGGATTCTGTATGTGTCTTGTGGCCTTCTCTTTTAAGTAGCGTGCAGATGTGTTTTCTTCTCTGCTTTCCAAATGCTGCTTTTAGTTCCAGAACTGGATGATCACAGATTCATTTATAAAACCACACAGACAAACCGGTGTCTATATTTAATTACTTAATGGCCTTTTTATTACTTACAAGAAAATAGATCCCTTTTCCATATTATCCGTGTTCATTACCTTTGAGAAGATAATTATTTAGCAGATGCCTGAGATAATTGTAAATATGAACGCTACATTTATGTATATGGATATCTCCATAAAGTCTGTGGAATTCATTGGCTTTATTCTATCTTGTTGTAAATTGTGCTTATTTGCACACCTTGCAGATTTAGATTTGCTGCCAGGAGCTTGCCAGCTCTTTCACCTTGCTCATAATATTTTTGTTCCAAATGGTGAAAGACTCCATTTAGTCTTCCCATTAAGCAGATGGTTTATTATGTCATGTTATTTTTCTTCAGCAATAGTCTGTTGATTCTCTAGCATTACAAGGTTAGCAGATGCCATCACACCTACTGTATGTCCGACTAAATTCTCTGGTTTTTTTCTCTCCCTCACCTGTGTGCAGTAATCTTTGTCCAGCAACACTTCCCTAGCTCAGCACATGCCCTTCACATTTTCCAGATGACACTCAGAAGCTGGACTGAACTGGTGTTTTGAAATCATAAATGTGTGTTTTCCTTTTTCTGTATCAACTTCATTTTTGCTAACTTCTAACAGGAAGGGTACAGTACCAAAGGTGGCAAGCAGACAGTGGTTTGACTTGAAATTTTTCCTCTGTGCTAAGGGTTTCCATCTTTCTAGGGATCAGTCAGTCTTCACTTCCCCCAAACTACTTTTAGCAGTTTCTAGTGCTCCAGAAATGTCTTCCTCCTAATTTGCAGACTAAATCAGATTTGAAAAATCAAGTATTTTGTTTGACCACCAGCTCAGGGGACATTCACTTCCAATTGCCAATCTCAAGCTACAGTACTCCTGATCCTGTTTTTCTAATCATTTTACCTCTGTTATTTGGAAGCGAGACTGAGCTGATTGGAAGAACCAGTTAGAAGAATCAGTTAGAAGATATCAAATCTCCGAGAACACTGTTAACAAGAGAGCCCCTCTTTCTCTGTCTTGGCCCTTTTTTCCCCTAGATTACTCAGTCAGCTTTTCAGGTATTTGCTTGATTCCCAGATTGATGCATTTCTGCTCATACATAAAGCTACAGGGAATTGAAAATAGCTTACACCTTTAATCCTCTGTTATAATGAAACAAGGTAAAGGAAAATGGTGTTTTGTGCAATTATATTTACATAGACAAAGTAACAGGCAAATTTGCATCCCATTAGTTTTGAGTGAGGTCGGAACCTGGACAGGATACTAATAGGAATCACTGCAAGGCAGCAATTGATTATTGCTCTTGATCTCATGGCTAATCAAGCTGCCAAGGCAGTGTGTTAGGCCTCCGTTACAGTCCACCGCTCTTCTTCTGAAAACCCATTCCCCAATAGTCGTGCCCCTGCAACAAAACACTGCCTTTGAAGTGATGAATCCGGCTGCTGTCTTTTAACACAACCGGTTTGCAGAGCAAAACTAGATTTGAGTTTAAGTTTAGAGCTCAATTTTTGAGTTGAGATGAGGATTTAAATGTAGAACCTCTAACACAGAATGCAATTTTCACTAAAAATCTGTTATTAACTCAGCCTCGTCTTTAATCCCAGTTGCGCTGAAAATTTAAAGTTATCACTCTAAAAGAGTTAGAGAGGTTTTTTCCTGCTTTCTTTTCCTTCATTTTAGCATCCGTTTAATAACTGATTTACCTAGAGTTCTTCTGGAGTCTTCTCTGAGTCACAGAGTCCCTTTAAAATAAGCAACATCTGGTATTCATGCAGATTAGCTGTACAGGAGGCTCAGCATCTGTTGATGTTTGCCCCAAGTTTACACATTTTAAAGGACAGTCCAGGAAAAAAACCTATCACTGGATTTCTAAGCAGAGCCTAGAATTCGGACATTTTCCGGGCTATTTTAAGAACAAAATGCAGCTTTTGCTGTGTGAAAAACACAGTATCTGTACTGTACAGTTTGATGTACCATGCAGTGTATCTGGTGATAACTTGCTGCCGCACTGATCTTCACAGAGAAACTCTCTATTCCAGACTCTGTGTGAAGAGCTTTCAGGATAATGGATTGAATTGTGCTGTCTGCATAGTTGGAGCTTCTGGTGCACAATGCAGATGCACTCCTCTTCTTACAGTACAAAAGATTTTAATCTAAAATCGCATCCAGTCCCTGAATAGCTTATCTGCACCAATGCATTATTCCTAGTACTTGATTCTAGCTAGGTGATTCTTGGGGAATGAAATGATTTTCAAGTTTCCCCCAAAATGAACATTTATGGTTGTAAAAGCTCATCTCTGTATCATGAAATTGTGATTGTCTTGTCTTGCTCATGTTCCTGTTTCCCATTCATGCACTTTTTCCTGCTAGGCAGCACAAGATCACCTCCTCCTGGCCTAAGTCCAATATGATGTCCCCAGGTGCTTCTTCTTGAGTTCTCCTTGTCTTACCCTCCATGAGTGCTGCCTTAGCAGTACTCACACACTTTCCTACGTTGTGTATCCCCTCTACAAATGCCAATCTAAAACACCCACTTGTTTTTCACTCTCCTGACCAATCCCTTACGTTCTGCACCTCCTCTTCTTAATTACATCCCTGTTGCTTTTAATTTGCACTCATCACACACAATATACGAAATCACATCCTTGCTTGAGTCTTCCCATTTACGCCACCCTTCTGAAAATGAATTCAAAATTAAACTATGTTGTCTCCTATTTTGGCTTTTCTGATGTATATGATGTGTGAATCTACTATTTTAAGTTTGTACAAGGTGGTTTTCCAAATGGGCATCATCCACTTTTGGAGGAGGTGAAAGTAAAAAGCCTTGTTTAAGTTTGAAAGGAAAGAAAAGAAAAATCTGTCCTACAAACAGCTTTAGCATCAAACTGCCTGTGAATAGAGTGAGGGGGCTTGCTGTGGGCCAGAGCCCTGGTCATGGCAGTGTCACTGAATCTGCTTGGTGGTCAGAGGTCACAGATCTCAGTTGCCAGAAGACTCTTGCTGCTGAGTGTTCTTATGGAAATGCCTACAGAAAGAATTTTTACCAAAGGTTTCTAGCATAGGAAGCTGTGATGTACCTGTAAACATGAGGGACTGTTACGCAGTCTTCCTGGTAGAACTCTAGGATTTTTTAAGTAAAAATTTGCTTTATAAGAATTAACAGGAAGAAGTCTAGCACTTTTCTCAGCAAGTACTGTAACATCACACAATGATTATTTCCAGATTTGTGATAATTACTGTGAATTCATGTACAATAAGGTCCCTTTCGTGCATAGATACATATATATGTGTGCATGCATACAATATAAAATTAACATTTTGATCAGCATATTTGTTTTCTCATGCGTAGGTGTCCTGCAGTTTGTCAGCTTGTTCTCACACTTGCATCTGAAATGTGCTGTTTGAACACCACCCTACCAGGATAATTCCCTATTTGCAGTACTTAACATCAAAGATTATATTCTTTTTTCAGCTGGCACTCTTTTTTGGGTTTGTTCCGTAATAACAATAAATAAATAAATAACTGAACATAGAGTAGTGGGGGCAGAGCAAGTGCCAGTTGTTGCTGGAACAAAAAAGTTATCTGAGAATTGTCAATGATCTTACCATCAGGGATACAAAAATGCTCTCAACATTTGAAGAACTGATGTAACTTTAGCAGCTTGACTATATCAGTGTCAGTGTTCATCCCATGAAATGTATCAGATCATAGGTGACATCCCCATCTGTAGAGCCTTTTTGTGTGATGAATCTTCTCCTTTGTGTCTTTGTCAGCTGCTTGTACGGTTGTCTGCCTCCCTCTGTACTACAGGAGTGCACAGCATTCCTCTGTGTGCACATCTGTCTTAGGACATTAAAACAAAACCAAAACAGAAAAGAGAAAAAATAAGGAGGAAAACTTCATTTATATAATGCAGTACAGATCACCATGTCAGTGACTGACTTGTTTGTCAATAGTATTAGGTAGGATATTAAAGGAAAAATAATTTAATACAAATCAAGAGAACTACAGCAACATTTAGAGTGATAGATTCAGTGAGTGTAACTAATTCATATGTAGCATGATGGTCTGTATGGAGAGTATTAGTGGAGGGTATTAATGACTTCTATCATCACATTTCTCATTTGAGTTGTTAAGGTGGCATATTTAGTTGTTAGCTCTACTGGTGGCTGGGTATGAAGTGTGGGGTGGAAATTCAAAGTGTTTTCCATGGATGTGAAATGAAGAAGTATCACTAGAGGATCATGTTTCAATTGTCAAACAAGTGTTGCTTTCTATTTTTTTCCACCACTTTCTGCTGGTTAGTATGTGTTTTTGTGGGGTCACATGTCCTGCTTTTGTCCCATCTACCTGAAATGAAATCCTGGTGCAGAAAACTTTGCTGCAAGGGATTCCTGTTTAAGCTCTTCATTACAGGATTAATTACTAAATCGAGAAGAAGTTCTACCTGCTTGTGCGTAGTCCTTTTTCTTCAGAATTTGCCTTTAATATCACTGTCTTTATTTCTTCTTGGAGGCCACTTCCTTATTCCATTAGAGTGAAGGAAAGAAATTCTGTGCATGTGAGTCCTAGCATTTGAGCAGATGGTGGTCAACAGGTTGATACAAGACAAGACTGACCGTAGTTTTTTCTGCAAAATACAAATGTGTGTATATCCTTACTGCTCATTACTGGCTGCTAAGAAGGGCCTTGATTCAAGACCCTCAGATGTGACTGGTAGGGTACATAAATAAACTCCTTCCTCATAATGTCTGCATTGTCAAAAGCCAGGCAGCATCCTAACCTGAGATGCTTTTCAAAGCCTGATAAAATTTTTGAATTATTAGAAATTTTCATGTGCTTTTGTCTTCAAATTGAAAACAATGTTAGCAAAAAACTGTGGCCCAGATAGATTCTCCTCTGGGTAACTTTGATGGAGCATCATGAAATCACTGGAGCTTTATGAGACTATTTCTTGTGAGGCTTTTAAACAGATTGGAAAATGAAAATAAAGATTTCATCAGAAACTACCTCTAGTCTAGAGATTACTCTTGAAGGCAGCATTAAACAGTTGAATGCTCTTTGTTTTGAAATATGAAATGGTTGAATTGCTTTGATCTGTTTTATATCTGATGTCTAAGCATGTACTTTCTAATTTGCTTTCTGATGCCTTTGTAACTGACCCCAGTCACGAAAGAAGTCAGTTGTTCAGGTTTTGTATTTAAAGAGAGAAGTAGCTAGCCCTTGTGTGATATGCCTATGCAAACAGTTTTGGGGAAGAAGAGTACAGAATAAGGCTAATGGCTTCCCCTTACGTTACTTCCAAAGACTGGAAAATTTACTTGTTACTATTACCTGTAGGTTGCCAAAGGCACAAGAAGAACTGCAGATGGTGGAGAACTATAGTGGTAGCATCTTCTTCTTAAAATAAAATGTTTAAAGTGGAAACTTTGTGGGTATTCTGGGAAGTAAGAGAGAAAGCCTTTATCCAAACAAGCTTTCAGTAAAAAAAAGGTAGCCCAAATGCTGAATACTTACAGCAACAGGAATACATGTTCACAACACTGGTTAGTTCTTACCAAGATGTGGGAGGAGTCACTCAAGCTATATGGAGGTCTACTGAGAGCTTTCATGAAAAAAATTAGAAGTATTGAGTATGACTTAATCACCAATGGACCTTCCTAGGCCCAGAGGTCAAATGGCTTCTCAAAGTCTTTCCATTTCTCTTTGCTCTCTTTTGATTATGTTATTAATGTACAGTACCCTTCATGAAGTGGAATTTATATGATTTACGCTGGATTTGTTCCTATATCTATTCACAGGATAGTGAATGCAGGTAGAAATTATGCTGAAAGATCAGAAGTGACCATTTTGATGTAAACCTTATCACTAAACAGAGTGCAGTTGGAAAGCATGAAGTACTCCATGTGCGCTAATGCAAATTTTTCATTAAAATCCTTCATGATAAATGATTATTTGCAATAGTCAAAACCCCAGTCTGCTGGATTTGTTTCATTTTCCTCATAAGAATTAGAATTTGAAAGTGTGTTCATCCTGCCTAGTCCAGCCCCATATATTGCAGCCTAGCACCACATAAACTCAAGGTATAATCTCCCAAAATAAACATTACATTGCATACAATATATTTAATGAGGAGGGTAAACTTAAATGCAGTTTTTTTATAATCTTTCCAATTAAAAACATGTATACTTGTGTTCAAGACATTGTCCTGAATTTAGGATGTTAAAACTACAACTAAAACATGTGAAATAACTATTTCTAATGCTACTGAATATGAAGGATCTTACTGCTCCACCACATTGACCTTACAGGTTATTGTTTTTAGAGCACAAAGCATTTCTTGCTCAGCAGCTTTGTGTCGTATAGAAAAGAGTTGTTTCTTCCAGGTTTTCTTATCTGTAGCATTGTTACTGTGTTGATATGAATATGATGTGTTATCACTTGAGCAGCTCTTTCAGCACGTTGTGAATTTGTACCTTTCTGTCACCCCACAGAAAACCCTGCATGTTTTTTATCTCTGCACTCACAACAAGTGTTTGAGATTTTACATTTCTCGGCCATTGGAACTTTTTCACATGGTTGAGAGTCAGACCAGCATGGAGCAGAAAAACCACTGACATTTGTGCAAGTTGTTGTAATCAGCCTTTGCAGAATACAGGTTTTCAGTTTTCTTTTGTGGCAGGATACTGTGGTGTTTCAGATGAAAAGCTGAAGAATTTTATATAGGATAGATGCTTTCCTCTTTCACCCTTCCTAAAGTATAAATCAGCAGATTTATCCATAGATCAAAAATAATTCGTCAACCTGTTTAGTCGCTGCTTTCTCTTTTGGTAATATGAATTTTTGTAATGCACATTCTGCAATGCAAATGTCATCAGCTGTATTTCCAAATAACATATTTCTTGATTTGTCATTAATGAGCTTTTTTTGTATATCAATATATAAATGCTGGTACTGCATGGTAATGCAATACTATTTTCTCTGCTAGAGTTTTGGTTTATAAATGATGTTGCCACTGCTCTTGATGTATTATGCATTTTCTAGGGTAATTTCTTATATAAGCCTATGATTATGGGGTTTTTTTTAAAGGAAAAGGAAGAAAGGAAAAAGGAAAAGAAGTTACTTCCCAAAGCATCTGTGACTTTTATTATTGAAGATGAGACTTAAATGTTTTTTTTTCCCCTAGAAAAGGGGAAGGGAAGAAAAGTCTACATGCTGTTTAATTTTTTTTAAGGAAATGTTGTAGCTCACACACATTGACAGTTGAATGGGATGAATCAACTCAGGATTAGAAACTTGGAGAGAAAATTCTGAGAAACAGTGGAAAAGCTGTTCCAGGTGCCCCATCTCCCTTTGTGGCATTTAAAAGGCAGAATATTAACAGTTTTTAAAGCAAGATTTGGTAACACCTCTGGCACTAAGCTAAAGTAACCCCAAATCTTGTTCCCAAGATTTGTCCTGCAGTGACAGTTGTGCCTGGTGTGTCTGAGGGTTACCCCTGAGCTTTGGTGTGCGTTTCAGGGGTTCTTTGAGCTGTCTTTCCTCCTGGTGTTTCCTCCTTGGTGGCATCCAGCTTTGCCCACAAGAGCTGTTTGCCATGCAAAGACAGAGTCCCTCTTGCTCCCTCTGTGTGTGCACACCTGACCAGGACCAGCACCTGGTGTGAGGTTCACTGCCTGTTCCATGCATGACATGGACACATGGGTCTCTAGCATAGCACAGCAAATCAAATCCTGTTAAAAAGATAGGTGGAAAAAAACCCAAACAGATAAATGCTTACTACTTGTGGCAAATGAAATGTCATCTGAAGTAAAGTCAGTCTTACTGTTCTTAACCCATGGGTTTAAAAACTGTTTGTTCCAGTGAGATTACTTACTGCTATAAACAAGCACTATAATTTTTCTCGTTTTAAAACAGTTTCCCTTGGAGTCCAGGGAACAGGAAAGGAGGAAAGAAAGATAAAACAGATAAAAATCAGATCTTGTTTAACACAGTATATAGAGAGAAATGAGGCAAATCTCAAGCTGGAGCCTAATATTCTGTTTGCACAAAATAAAACCTTACTGAACATGTGATCTCGTTGAATTTAATAACACTCATTGAAACAGGAAAGAAGTTAAAAATTCCTATAAAAAGGATTTTTTCATAAGGAAGAATAGGTATAATAAAAGTGTTACTGATCTGTGAATGATGTCAAAGAATAAAAGCCCATTCAGATGATGGTGGTTAAAAACAAAAATAAGTGAAGACAGCTTTGAATAGAATAATTTAGAATTTATTTAGGATCATGAATAATAAGTCACATTAGTAGTAATTCATGTCTGTGCTGTTATGGGCCACTAAAACTGTCTTATCTTTTTATGTATTTATCTCCAGTAAGAAATATATGTTAATATGTCACATATGTAAGTGATAAAAATCTAAAATTTGAAAGGGGAAGGTTTGACTTTTCTTGAATAGACATTTATGATAGAACAGATGGATTTGATTCATTATTCCATGAATCTTTAAAAAGCTTTTAGTCTTCAGACCAATCATAAGGCATAGTTGGCGTCTAATACAAGTCGTAGTTCTGTGAGGTGAACAAAATGTGAAAAGAAATTTCTCAGGTTTTTCCTCACCTTTCTATCATGTGCACCATTTATTTTTGGCTTTATTGCTGTTCTTGGTTTACAGAAGAAGGGGAAGTGTATGAAATTAAACTTTTATGGCCTAAATGGTGGAAAATCACTTTTCTTCTAGAAGAGATCTAGAGTAGTTACAGCTTATAGGTTGTAGCTTATAGGTGTAGCTTATAGGTGATTTTCAGCTGCAGAAAATCCTCCTATCAGAGAGCTAGCCCAGCCAGCACAATGCAGATAGGGGCTATGCCCTACTGTTTCTATTAATCATGCTGTGCTGGTTTCATACTGCAGGGGCTGCAAGCACTACAGGTTTGCTTATCAGCACTTGCTAAGTCTTTTGTGGCTTTCCTCCACCAACCTCCAGTGGAACAGGTGCCAGAAAAACTGAGAAAAAAAAAGCCTGTAGTCAAGGAATTACATGCTAAAACAGAAATAAATAAGTAAACAAAAGCAGAAAATGATGGCAAAGCTTTAACTGATGTACTATTCAAGTATACAAGGAGTAGTATTGGTGTTCATCTCCTTCAAGGGAATAATTGCAAGTTATGCAGTTAGAATTAGAGAACTTTAATTATGCAAATCAAAATTCCGCACATGAAGGAAAGGCACATTTTCCAGACTGGTGAGAAGACAAAGGCGTACCACTAAAATTAAAACCCAGTGAAACTCCAGTCTCTCTTCCATTCTACTCTTTCCTATTTTCTATAACCTCCTCCCTTCCCACTTTGATTTTTTTTCTTTCAGTGTTCAATATCAACAATACTTCCCCTCTGACTTCCAAAGTAGTATCCTCCACATTATGCAGATCAAGAAAAAGCAAGTGCAGAGCTCTAGATGCACATTAGATAGTTCTTTCTAAAAATAGGTGGTCTCTATGGCAATATTTCACAGTGCCCTTGAAGGTGAAAATTCAGTTTTGCTAAGCAAAAGTCTTTCAGCAAAAATGACAGATCTCACTTCTATAAGGAGATTGCTATTGTCAAAGCTGTATATTCAAAAAGGCAGAAGTATTTTTCAAAAAGTCAGGAACTAGACAAACTCTTCCTCTGGAAACTGTTGCATGTTACTATTTCATTACTTTGATATTATTTTTGTCTCCTTTTGTTCCGCTCTACAAACTTTCATCGTTTGATTTTTCTCAATTTATGACAAAGGCTTTTATGAACTGTCTAATTTATTATAGAAATTAAGCACTCAAACAACTCTCTTTACCACTTCTAGAGTTGTTTGTGTTTGTAGAAGGTGCCTGAAGATTGACTATAATTGACTAATATTGCTCTGTAGTATAGCCTTCATTAAAATTTGGCAGACTAACTTCATTCCTATAGGTATAAAGTCATTTAAAATAGTGGACATATACCATGGAAAAGCAGGACCCCTGTTTTCAGCAAATAACATTACAAGGATAAGGTAAAACATTTTTTCTGCTCAATTCTTAAACTGAGAGAATTGCTAAGATTAGTACTGGTGGAATTTTAAATTATGCTTCTGTCCTCCTGGAGTTTCGCAGCCTGACATCTGTGTGCATTAAACACCAAAGTGACTGATCCATGCACGTGTCTTCTGTTGTGGGTCTCACCTAGGCATTAAACAAGTGATTTTATATCACCTCATGAACTGTTTATCCCCTAGTGTTTTTCATTAGAAGACACTAAGAACACTGTGAAATAAAGAGGAACTGAAGAGGGCAATCAAGAAACCATCAGATTTGGTTACATACTGCTTTTCAGTGTGCAGTACGTATCTGCATACATGTAGCACGCATGTAAAGTTATAATGTTAAGGAATTCTTGGGTGTTCCTAATAGTAAACATGGAGTTAGAAGCTTTGAGAAAGCCCTGAGAGTCACATATGATTTGCAGTGTCGTGTCACATCACTACGTAGTGTATCAGACACTCATAACATCAGAAATCATCTGTATTTGCATATGGTGCTGCTGTACTAAATTAATTTAGCAAAAGTGCCTTCAGAATCTGTCTAGTAAGAATCTGTTTAATAGATTTAATTAATTATTTAATAAAACTTCTTGGGGATGTGCTATTTAAGCGAATTTGAAGCCCCAGAGAATCATATAAAAACTAATACAAAAACACAAATGTGGCAAACTAATGTGAATTATTTTTATTATATTTGTGTTTTATATATTTGTGTTTTATATATTTGTGTTTTATTATATTTGTGTATTTTGATTTTAGCATTATTTTCCATGAGCATTAGATGATTAAATTTTGTGATGGGACTTATCATGAGATAATATATGATATTGATAATATGATTATATTGATAATTGATATAATATCAATTATATTGATAAATGATATAATTATATTGATAATTATGAGATAATATATGAATTAATGATATCTATTATCATGAGAATATTAGAGCCTGCAATGATAATTTGCTGCTCCTGTCATTTCTTTGTCTTCAACTTCAAAACAGAATTTAAAATAATCTATAATGTGGCTCTACTTAGCAAGTTTATTTTTTATAGAGGATCAGAAAACCCCTATTGGAATCTGACGCTGCCAGAGCAACATGAGAATTACTTTACCTGTTACTGAGAAAGCCGTTGCTTGATATTCCTGGTCTAGGCTAAAAAAAAAGAGACTTTTAAATGAATTTTACTTGGGGTTCCCTTTCCCATGTCACATGTTTGAAACGTGTTCTGAACATTAGTATTGACAGAATGCATTGTAGATATTTATTAAAAAAAACGGATCAGAGGGCAGTGAGAGGGAATTTATTTACTTTTTGTATGTATGCTGCATCTCTTCCCTGAAGCACTTCATATCCCAAGAGCTTTTTTCTCTCCATTATGAATCATTTTCATATCCACTGAACACTGAAACTTCTTTTCAGATTAATAATAAAAAATACATTTTTAAGGCAACAAATCTGGAAAACAAAAGCCTGTGCACAGTACTTACATTGCTTCAAGACTTTCTTTTTCTATTACTATGAGGAACAACCCCACCAAGTCGGTAATAGAAGGCTTGTGAAAAGCTTATTTGTTCTTTTGTTATTCACACTGATAAAGCAACTGTGAGGTTTGAAATGCTGCTATCAAACCCTAAAGATATTCGTTTGTTGAGGCACTAAAATACACTTCAGGTTGTACTGAATGGCTCTGGTAATAAATCTGAAGGTAACATACGCCAGTGAAATATAGTTTGAAAATACCTCTAAAGGAATTATTTCATGCTGATAGTCTGCTGACTTCTTTAATTTCAAGGAGTATACAAGCTGGTTTCTTCTCTGAATGTTATTACTGTGTCCAAGTAAAAGAAATAGAATTTAGAGACACACCAAAAATTACATCTCACTATTCATTACAAGTGCTCAACCTGCCCAGCTTTCAGCATATTTCAGCTTGATCAGCTTTCAGCATATTTTTGTGCACCATGTAAATACCAAAGCTATGCTAAGCACGTTAATGGATGCCTTCATGAACAGAGAGGTGGAAAAAAGTTCTCTTGAATCTTAATTCTTAATGATCACTTTAGGTGCCTCCCTCCCTCCCTTTCTTCCTTTTCCTGTTCCTCCCTTCCCTCCCTCAGGGTTGCTGAATTTTCTATCATAGACTATCTATGTGGTTTTTCCCCACATCCTGTCTCTGCCCAGCGTTTTCTGCCCATTCTCAGTCACACTTTGCCCAAGGCACTGCCATTCTGGCTGAGGGGCTCAGCTGTGCCCTGCACTGTGTTGGCTGGAGCGTCACTGCCTTCTCCTTTGCTTCCTCCCACGGAAGTTTCACTTTATTATTAATCTGAAAATATAGTAAGGTCAAGCCCTGCATGCAGGGGTGCAACAAGCCCTTTACACTTCACAGTGGTGTAGCCTTCTTAGTTAGAATAAAATTTGTCACCTGGTGAAAAGCATAAAACCTGGGGATTGCCGAATCAAAGACGAATGTTCCCTAATTAAACTCCAGAACGCAGTGTAATCTTTGCTATTGCTTTGCTACTAATGCATTATTATAAGACTGAAGATGGAAAATAGTGTTCACTGTGTAAAGTGACCATTGTATTACACAACATAACTGGGGCTTCTCTTTCTTCTTGTGAGGTTTTCTGAACAAGATCATTACAGAGTATTGATTAGTCGTAAGAATTAACTTGACTGTGCAAAATTTAAAAATTAGCAAAATAAATTCCGGTAAGTTATAATCTGTCTTGTTGTTCCCTTGAAAATACAGAGGTTGTGTTTCAGTATTTCCCCTGGCAAATTTGAACCAGAGTGTTAAACTGGAAATTTGTTGTTGCTTTTCACAGAGCTCTATGAGCTCCAAGCTGTCAAGTTTGGATCCAGATATGATTTTGATTCCCACAAGATGATAGGTTTGCAGCTTTACTCTTTAAAATAGAGTAAAATTGTATACAAACTCTGTCATTAGAACCCAGGTTGTTTTCGTTTGAGGACTGTTGACTGTGCTACTGTACAATAGCCTTATCAACAGAATCAGAGAGTTTGTGTACTTGCTGGGAAAGAAATGGGCTGAAAATATTCTATGGTGGTTTCAGAAAAGAATCTTAAGATATTATCTGCAATTCAATATACAGTGTAATGCTAACTAAATTAGTATTTCATAAAGCAGTTTAATAACATTTTAATTATATTTCAAAAAATAAGATGTCATATGGTTTTACAGTTTGTCATGGGAGTGCTACCACATTTGAGTCTTCATCTTTCCTTTTTCCAATGTTTTTTTTGCTATTTCCAGCATTTTGTAGTCTGGGCAGTTTGAGAGTGAAATTTCTTGCATGAAGTCACTTGACAGTTCTCATGCTGATAAATTTTGCATCTTCAAGAGGGAAAAGGGTGGATTTTGATTCTTGTCTGTAAGAGAGTGTGTGAGGAACTGATCATAAACCACAGCAATCTAAACAACTCCCCATCCCTTGCAATGTGGGTGACAAAGAATCTCAGTGGCTGTGATTGGCATTATCCAGACACTGCATAATTGCAGTCCTAGGACAAGCAGCTCTTTTTAGCTTTATCAGAACCTCTGAGGTGGGTAGGTGTCCTTTCCTTGAGAGCACAAACGAGAGTTTTAGCGTCTGAAATATCTAGACATGTCTTATTTTAAAGACATAATGATATCCCTACTCTCCCTGCATTGCATCCTAAAGATTTAATGTGTTCTTTATGAAACTGTTTTTCCATATAAAACATGGTGAACTGACTGCCATGGGTGGTAAAACTGGAGAAGTGTGACAATTTTCAGTGAACTGACAATCCCAGATTTATATTGAGAGTACAATAGATGACTTTGTTCTACATTATATACAGTCTTTTCCAGTTCCTTTTCCAGTGATGAAGGAGAAGGAAAAAACAAAGACCACAGAATTACAGCAACCCACTGATGTTCTCACCCAAAGACCAGTGAAATAAAATGAAGTTTTTGCCATTTTTTTCACTGAGGACTGAATTAGCTTGAATCTCAGGAAGCAGCTTCAGGAATAAAGTTAATAAAATGAAATAGCTTTCTCTTAAAAAGTAATTAGCTTCCTTTTCTTTTTTTCTTTATCAAAACAACAAGAAGAAAATAACATAGAATACCCTCTTTGTTTAAAGACTCCCTAGCATCTAGTCTTCAGACAGAATTTAAATATTATATAATTACATTTTATTGTGACTTTTCAGAAGACTAAATACCATGATCTCTCTTTCAGACAGGGTCAACTGGAGTTACAGAGACTTAACTGGAATTGTAAAAGGTCCTGTATATTTCTTCCAGACATTTTTTAAGGATTAGTACAAAACTTTAACAAAGCTCAAACCTCAATCATTAGACAAATCTTTTGAGGTTTTTCTCCTTTTTTGTAGTTAGTTTTAGGGGGGATATTATTGAAATTCAGCCTGCTGCTCTGCTGCATGATAATGGGACATTTTGGCAAGACTACTGGAGTTAATTTGAAAGGCGGAATGATGTTTTTGTTATTTCCATTTAAGCACTCAGTCTTACTTGGGATGCATCACTCATGATCAGGGTAGCATTATGATCTCTTCTTTTAAAATGTCTAATATATTAACATAGTATTAAGGAGCTTTCTTTCCAGCAGGGTTCTAATGTGCTACCCCTGCACACTAAAACATTCAGAAGTAAATTCCGATTATTAAGAGCCCTAATCCAGAGCTCTCTAAAGTTATTGGGTTAATTTTTAAATTCCTTGGTGAGAAACCACTGAGTTGTATCACTGAAGGGCTGAACTGAAGCCCTTAAGAATTTTATGTAAGTGCACCTGGAAATATAAATTAGGTTCTTTCTACATAATTTTTAAAGTTTATATATATGCTGTAGTTAGCAATCCTGGGGAGGAAGGTCAGAAGTTACCCTTTCCAGACAAGAAAGCAATCCTAAATGAGTGAGGTGACAGTAAAAGTAGCAATGAATTTATATGAATCATTAAAAGAAAGGCAGGGGGGAGGAAATAAAAAAATACTAAAAAA
>VZRQ01000114.1:1022015-1043295 GCA_013397975.1 Machaerirhynchus nigripectus | reverse complement strand
AAAAAAAAAAAAAAAAAAAAAAAAGAATATAAAGAAGACCAGAAATTTGAAGTAGGATTAAAGATGTCTTAACAAATATGTTCAGACCACTGAGGGAGGTATACCCTGACTTCAGAGAGCTTTAAGTTAAGCCTCAGGCAAGGGTTTCGGAAAACTCATAGCTTAAACTTGTGGCATTAAAATAAATCTTTTGGATTGTTTTGAAAACAATATGTGCAATGGATGGAAGGATATATGCATGAAATACATGCACCTTATACAGTTGTTCTTGGCCTCAGGAAACCTTTCCACTACCTTTTGTGCAGAGTTCAGAGACTTGACATAAAAATGAGGAGCAAAGGGTTCTTGTGGCAAATTCTCCATTGCAGTGTCTGAAGTTCCATTATAATGGGAAAGTGGGAAGTAAAGGTGGATTTCCCCTTTGCATCCTTGCTTAAAAGCTCAAAAACTAGGATTTTGTCCTTAATGGTCTTAAAAATATACTTAAATTATGCCCTTAAAATATACTCTGATAGCAATATCTGCCTCTAAAATCTGATCATACACATTTCACCATATCCATAACAAAGAAGAAAAGCAATTTCTTCCTTCTTAGTTATCTGGTATGCTGTCTATAAAGCCAGGGACAAAAAGTTCTCACTTGATACTTCTGGGAGTTGCTACTTCTCACATTTCCTGTTACTCAGAAGATCCCAAAAGGGGGGAAAAACCAAACAACCAACCAAAAGAGCCTTTTAAGTGTATTCCTTAAAGCCCCAAGCCTTCAGTAAGAGTCATGTAGGTGTGTGCTCAGATCCACTGAGAAAGTGCTCTTCGTAAGCAGCTGGCACAAGTGCATACAAAAGAGCTAAATCATAGTGAAGTTCTATTTTCAGCAACAAAATATTCCGTGGACCTTACAAGGCCTCTGTATAAAATTGAGAGTTTCACCTGAAAGCCACAGCTACCATTTGTCTTCCGTACAGCTTTATATCACCATCCGTACTCATTTGTCTCAATTCAGGATCTCCTCCCAGAAATCTGTAAAGAAAAGAAAGGTTTAATTATACAAAAGGCTTTGTCTGGGTCATTACATCACTTGGTTATGAGCAGTGTGGATAAGCAAAAACCCTAGTACCTTCACTCTCAGAACAGAAGTATCAAAGGAATTCAAAGTTGCAAAACTTTTGGAAAAACCTTTTTCAATATACGTAACAGGGCTTAGAAGTGATGCTCGTTTATCCTATATTGAATAGTGTGAGAATAGCATTAATGGTGGTAAATAATAGTCTGATAAAGAGTCTGTCACATTTTAAAACTAAGCAAATGCCTGCCAGACCAGAACAGATGGACTTCGGGTGTTGCAGGATGAGAGTGCGTTAAGAATGTATTTCTTCTGTAAGAACAAATTATGAACCTTTTATTTGCACTGTGTAAAAGCAGGTACCTTCTACAAGCATTGAAGTGTAAGGACCATGTTCTTCTGAACTGGAATCTCGAATGCCTGAGTCAGTTCTGGGGTCGAAAGATTCTTGTGTAAAATTAGAAAATCCTCCTCTGTTTGTCATGTGCCTATTAGCTGATATTTCATCCTTTTCTTCCCTTGACTGTCATCAGAATAATTGTATTAATACTTATGATCATACAGTGGAGGACAGTAGTTGTATGAGCTGGCAAGTTAAAATGTGGGGAGTGTAAATGAAAAAGAATTATTTAAGCTGAACTTCTGAAAGATGAAACACTCAAGTACTTTATACCTGACATCATCCTTCAACTGGCACTTGCATAATATGGACAGGAATGTTTTACATCCCCCTATGACCAGTAGGCTTTCACAGCAGCATTTACTGAATCATTTTATCTCCCAAATTTAGTAATAAAATTTTGTCTTTATGGCTTCTTTTTAAAACCTGGAAAATATACATACATTACACTTTTGCAGATAGTTTTTTAAAAATGTCATCCTACAGAACAATATATTATGTCTGTTTTTGAACAAATCTGATCTCAGAATGGAAGTCAATTGACAGCTAGTGCTTTAAGATGATGTAGAACCCATGAAAATCCCATGTAAATGTGTTTATTCCAATGCAATTTTTATTAATAATTTACATCCTAGAAAGAATAATGAAGGGCTCTGTATATATTTTAGATTTTGATTTGGTTTTTGTCATCATTTACTTGAAGACATGACATTTACCATGATGATGGCTTTCATTTAACAGCCCGTTAGGAAGTAAGGTAGTTGGATGTTTATGGCTTTTTCCTACTTAAGCAGTGAATATGAAGTTCCTTAACAGCAAAGTCAAGATGGTGCCCTTGGCAAGTTCCAGAGCTGGTGTCTCCCACTGGTGTCACATAGAGAAAAGTTTAGACACTCTTAGTAGAATATATTCTAATTATAGGTGAATTCTAGTTCTTACAAGTTGTCAGGGGAAGACAAGGAAATGAGGTATGAGAACAAAATAGTTTAGAGAAAGTTTAACCAGCACTTGCAGCTGCTTCCATGCCTGGATGAACCAGAACTAGGAACAAGTCTTGGGAGAGGAACGTGGCAGATCCAGTAGCCATGCAAGCTGGATGGAGGTGGCAGTGGCATTGGACTAGGAGTAGGAAGGTTGTAGTTATGCACAGGGAAAGCTCTGGCACTGGAGCTATCTGGGATCCTTTATAATGCCCTGTTCCTACACGAGTCTTGCTTCCCTTCAGGGACAAATGCCACTGGTGCACCACAGCACAACAGAGGCAGAAGTGCTCTGCATCTGGAAGCAGAGCTCAGACAGGGGAGGAGATGGATCCCACCAAATCTTTTTGCATAAGCTGCCTTCATTTTCCACATTGCTGCCCTCTCATTAAAAAAAAAAATCTTCGTCTCTCTCTTCAGCTGGTTGTTCTGGCTGCTTTTCTTGTGTGACTAAAAAGTGTTTGATCAGCGAACTGTTCTGGTTGAAAAATAACTTTCCACACAGAGAGAGATTTGAAGGATGTAGTTTTCAGCCACGCTAGCTTCCTTATTTAATTCACTGCATAGCCACTCAAACCCTGACACTAGCACGAGGGAATTAGCAGGGATGGCTGCAGAAAGTTAAACAGTAAAGATGGCAAAGGTACAAAACTTAAGATAGTGGGGTAAGTTTTGCACCCACAGGGTTCTGCCCCATATTGGCTAGCAGAACAATGATTGTTTTAGTTGCTATGATTTTAAAAGGTGTGGTTCCCAAGAGAAATATCCTGTAGAGAACCCCAAATCCCCAGGGCAAAAGTTTAAATAATGCTGTGTGGATGCTATGCCCTGCTTGAGGTGATTCCCTAAAATGTAGACATCCTGTTACAGCCTCACGTTTGAGAACAAAGCACTAATGACCGTAGTTAAACACAGCAAATACAGCCTGGACAGAGCCACAGCTGCTAAATATGGGGCATTTCTGAACTAGGCTTTGGAACGCTCTGCATCTGTCGGAATTCACACGCAAAGCTTTGGCAAGATTGGAACATTGGGGGCTTTTTGTAGTGCCACACCCCTATAAATTATTTCATTCTCATACCTCGTTTCCTTGTCTTCCCCTGATAATTTGTAAGAAACAGGATTCACCTATAATTAGCATACTTACTAAGAATGCCTAGTTAAAGACTTTGCTGACACAGTACAAATGGTAAGCTGCATATATTTTTCTTTTATGTGTCTTTTTCAGATCAAGCATTTTGCATGCTAAAAAGTCAAGCTGTTATTGCTTTCTACCAGTAATAGCCATAAATGTTAAGAATAAACTGAAAATAGCTTAGGAAATTACCATATATTTCTTTCCCAAGAGAATAAAATAATGTATAATAGGTATTGTTTATGGCGTTGTAGACTAGTTAGATTTAGTGTGCTTTTTATTTCACAGCTACACTGGCTATATATATATAAATATATATATAAAATGGTCACATTCAGACAGTACATCATTTCAGCATTTCTAGCAACATTATAGAAAATATTACCTGTGCAATGTGACCTGACCTGTTCTTACACTTCTTGTGGGTGAGAAATTAATTGGTTTTTTCACTAGAGTAAAGGTTTTTTTCCTTTCTGCATTTTGATATCTCTGCAAATTCTTTCCTTCTCTGCATTTGTGAGATTTGTTCTAGGCAGCATTGTTTGAACACTGTTTAATATTAAAAGCTCCATGGAGGGAATTAAATATTTTTATTAAGCAGAATCTTAAATAAAAATCAATAATATTTTTCTGTCTAAATGTATACTAAACATAGAGAAGTTTGTACTGTAGGTATAATTTTTATTTTATTTTTCTTTATGTTTACATGCAAGTCTTCTTGATCTTATTTTAAGGTGATGTTGTGATATTTAAATTTTATTAAAATAAAGCTTAGTGACTGTTACCAGGTTAAAAAGAAAAAAAAGAGAAATAATATATTACATGACCTTATTAGAGCTTTCAGGAGGATGTGTTTTAATATTAATGAAAACTTACAGTTGGTCATTTCTTGTAAGGGTTTGTGGTGAACTTACAGCATAAATGTTTATAAATCCGCCATTAAGGTTTCAAAGCAATGGTGCTCCTATCTTGAATTGAAACTTGTTGAATGCAGACTATTTTTCAATTAAATAATTTCTGAAGTAAAGGGAGAACCTACATTTCTGCTATTTAGAAGCAGTTTCATGTATGCATTGGCATGGGATGTATTTTTCTTCACATGTAAAGATTTGTATTCACATACACCTTCAGCATTCCTCTTCAGGTACTAAAAGGAGAGTGCTTTTCTTTCTCCATAGCAGCTGCTTATTATTTATTTTCCTACACATGCTTTTCTGAATTTAAAGGGAAGCAGTCTGAAGAGTTAAGATCCCTATTTCAATTCAGACCCAGTTTGCAAAGGAGTCAGTCTGAAGGTTTTTTTGCAACCCAGTTAACTCCATAGATCACTCCATCTCATGAAAAGATTTCAAGCATCTGTGTTTCCCACATTTCAAGAGAGGGTAGTTCATGGAAAGGGAATCAGAGAGTGTCATGTCCCTGGTCAATCTTGCAGAAAGAGCACAGCTCCAACTTTGATAGTTGCTCCTCTTCTGGCAGGATTGTTCAAATTTTTTGGAGCTCAGAGCAGGAGCAGTTCTCTGCACTGCAGCCTGGCATTCAGGCACATCCAACATCTTCTGTTGTCATTACTTGACATATTGTCACTGTGACTGTTGGACAGATTGACTTTTGGCATAGAAGCAACTGTAAGCTGGAAGTTCTTCCTCCCTGTAGCTGTGCCTCCAGAAAAATGAGGAAATGGGAAAAGAGAAGGACAAGGAAGAGAAAGCTGAAACTGGGATGCTTCTTGAACCTGAGTTTTCCCAAAGCAGCAATATGCTGTGCATGGAGGGATAAATGATTGGGGTGGGTGGGCTGTGTTGCAGGGCTGTGTTGCAGGTTTGGGGTAATCAGGCTTGGTGAAGGGCTCCTGCATTTCATTTCCTTCCCTAGCACTATGCAGGCTAGGGAAGGAAATGGGTGGCAGCATGGGTGTTTGTCTGCTGAGAAGTGTGTCATTATTCCTGCATGGAAAGCCGGGAGTCGGCCATGGGCCTGTTTGGCCCGTGGAGGTGAGCTGTTGAGACTGCTCTGACAGGGTGACTGTGAGCTGTTTATTGCATGTGGCAGATACCAGTTGGTGGGTGTCCTACTGCTTGCCAGACTTCCTGAGGTTGCTCGTGGCTCTCCATGCAATTGCTCAGCCAGTTGGAGGGAAATGTAATCTTGGGACTACCCTGGCAGCCATAAATTGGTATGTGTTAGGACAAATGCGCTGAGTTGGGTTCCAGTGTGCTCCAGTGCCCCAAAACTTGATTCATCATATTTACTTCTGGTTGATAGGAAAATGCTTGTGAATTGGAGATTTCAGAATTTCTACTTGATATTCCTAATAAGACAAGGGTGCTTTTTCAGCATACCTAGGTGTATAGTCATCAGTATATTTGTTTTTACTCCAGGACACCCTACTTAATCAATCTCTCTCTCCACAGCTGAGGAAGGATTTTACTTTGGGACCAGAGCAAAGAACTGTCAAACTAGTGCCTAAGCATCTTCCAGATCACAACAGAGATTGTGTTTAAGAAGGTAGATGACATGCACTAGCTGAATGTCTGGAGGCAGCAGAGTGGGTGTGTGCCCTGAATTATAAAGTATTCCCTGTTTCCTGCAAGGTTCACAAAAGCAAGGGGAGCAATTTGCCAGTGGCTGAGACGCAGAAAGCCAGAGGTGAGATAGGCAGCTTGTAAGACATCCCCTCCCAAATAACGATCACTTATGCATGGTAAGCATAGCCTACACAGCCTGCTTCGGGTTGGAATATTCTGGGGGTTGTTTGTGTGTGCTTTATAGGCTTTTAGGAGTTGGTGGATGTCAGTAAAAAGTGAGACTACCTTTTATCAATCCTTAGGGGGTGTGTGCGTGTTTGCGCGCGCACATTGTTCTCCTTCATGAATTTCAAACATTGCTCATCTTTTATCTCTCAGTGTACAGTTAATTGGGGTGTCTGGGATGTTGCCTTAGGCAGCTTTGTTGTCTGTGTACAGTTTTCTTATCCTGCTTGTAGCTTTCCTGAGTTGAAGCACAGTTTTGGCTATATTGGCTAAATTTTTAGCCAGTTTAAGTGTTGTTGGTACCTCTCAACCAGAAGCCTGGTTCATTGCCTGTGGATTGCATTAAATGGATCCTTTGTAGGTAAGCAGCCATTTAAAAAACATGCTGTCTTGACTGGTGAGGGAAGACAGTGAGAATATCTGCAACTGCAATAACGCTGCAAAATTGAGAAATTTAGCTTCAAAGGGATTTCAGTTTGCAGCAGAAAGTCTGATGGTCAGGTCAGAGATCTGTCCTCTAGAGAGTATTTTGAGAGCTATTTGTTGCTTGAATGGCTTGACCGCAAGCCGTGCAGGTCATGCCACTTAAACTGGTCAAAGAACTCACCCCTTGGAAAAGTTTGTGTTCCTTGCCAGATTTAGCCGTAAACTGTTCAGGTCTAATTTAGGACTGGTGCACTGGTCCAACATACTTCAGAGCTTCAGCCCTGGTGATAGTGGTGAGCAAATCATCTATTACTTTTTCTTTTTTCATGTGAGAAACTGACATTATGGGCTGTGGAGAAAAGAAAGTGTAAACTTTTACAGAGAAAGGGTATGCTATAACAGGCAGTAGGTAGGTGCCTTCCAGTGTGCTTTATTACAGAAAGTTGGAGGTATAATATGAAATATAATCTTGTTAATTTTCCCCAGGCTAGGCCTAGGAATAGAGAAGCAGAAACCAATAGAAATATTCCAGTATTTTTGCCATTTTTTTTGATGTTGGTTCTACTAGAAGGAAAGCCAAAAACCAAAACTTCAGTGGATGTTTGTTTGTTTTTGTTTTCTTTTGTTCATTTTCCCTTGCTAAGTTTGTGTAATATAGTTTTGCTGAAAGAAATAAGGAGCTTTTATGCTGAATATTTTGAAATAACTGCTTTTTTTTTTTTTTCCTCCATCATATTTCCAGGGAATTAAGATAGAAAGGAAGGTTACTTTTCTAAGTAACATGATCTTGGTGCTATAGGTTTTGAGGTTTTTTGAAGTTTTGCGTTCTTTCTCATTTCAAGGCTGTATTGGGCTACTCATGGTCCTGCATCCTGTATGATCATTTACGTAAGAGAATAGGGCCTTCAGGTCATACATCTGACTACTTAAATGATCAAAACTTTCTCCAGACAGGCTTAGCTCCAAATCCAACCAGCAATTTCTCCAAGAATTGTGTATTCCTAAATGTCTTAGACACTAGTCCCCTCTACTCTGTAGAGACACTATCTCCTAGCAGCAGTTTTGTCAGCAGCCATATGCCTACTTTTTCTTGTTCAAATACTAATGTAGGATTTGTCACCAGAATATAGCAATATTTCCAGTAAGGACCGGGATAGCATTGTTATAAAAATATTTTAGTGGATTAAGAAGAAATAAAATGCATTCTCCATTACTTTAAGTTTTCTAAATTATGCTGTAATTCCACCCCCTCTTCCGGATTACCTGATTTCACCAGGAGAAATGTATGGCTCATACTGCAGAGAAGGTCAAACATGATGATTATAATGGCATTTTCTGGCTTTAAAATACATGAAATATATGAAATAGTTTTACCTTGTTAGAATTCATTTTCCTGGACACTGAGTAGTGTGTCTCATAATGAACGCTGTCCTGCACTAGCTGGGTTAAAGAGAGCTGAGCTCAATGGACCCATAGAGAGGTACAGTAAAAATGCTGTGAAATATTTTTCTTCTTTTGTGCAGGCTGCTAGCGTAGGCAGAAAGAGGTTATTTCATGTACTTACCTGATGGGTCATCTTACCTATGTGAAACTTGGTTTCTCTGAAATTACACAGTAAGGGAAATTTTCTATCACCACCAACTATACACAATTTAGAAATGCAAGGAGATAGGGTATTGGATATTTTTAGAGCATAATGGATTGATGACAGCCAGCATGGCTTCGCTAGAGGGCAAATTGTGCCTGACAAATCTGGTGGCCTTCTGTGACAGGGTTACAGATGGATTAGGGAAGAGCAAGTGACATAATCTACATAGGCTTGTGCAAAGCATCTCACACTGTCCCACGTGACATCCTCATCTCTGAACTGGAGAGACATGGATGTGATGGATGGACCCCTCAGTGGATAAGGAGTTGGCTGTGTGGCCACACTCAAAGAGTTGCTGTAAATGGCTCAAATTGGAGAGTTGTGATGAGTGGTGTCCTCAGGGGTTGGTGTTGGGACCAGCCCTGTTTAATATCGCTGTTGGTGACATGGACAGTGGGATCAGGAGCACCCTTCAGGTTTGCTGATGATACCAAGCTGTGTGGCATGGTTGCCCTGCTGGAGGGAAGGGATGGAATCCAAAGGGACCCGGACAGGCCGGAGAGGTGGGCCCATATGAACTTCAGGAAGTTCAGCAAGGCCAAATACAAGGTCCTGCACATGGGTCAGGGCAATCCCCCGTATCAATACAGGCTGGGAGGAGAATGGATTGAGAACAGCCCAGAGGAGAAGGACTCAGGAGTGTTGGGGAATGAGAAGCTTGACATGACCCGGCAGTGTGCACTCACATCTCAGAAATCAAACGTGCTGGGCTGCACCAAAAGCAGTGGTCAGCAGGTCAAGGGGGTTGATTCTGTGCCCCTACTCTGCTCTCGTGGGACCCCACCTGCATCCAGCAGGTGCATTGCATTCAGCTCTGAGGTTCCCAACATAGGAAGGATATGGACCTCTTGGAGCATGTCCAGGGGAGGGCCACGAAGATGAGCAGAGGGCTGGAGCACTTCTCCTATGAAAACAGGCTGAGAGAGCTGAGGCTGTTCAGCCTGGAGAAGGGAACACTCTGGGGACACCTGACAGCTCTGGTGACAGGGCAAGGGGGAATGATTTTAAACTAAAAGCGGGTAGATTTGGACTAGATATTGGGAAGAAATTCTTTACTCAGAGGGTAGTGAAGAACAGGTGGCCCAGAGAAGCTGGGGATCCTCTATCCCTGGAACTGTTGAGGACCAGGTTGGGTCTTTGAGAAACCTGGCCTAGTGGAAGGTGTCCCTGGCTATGGCAGGGAGGTTGGAACAAGGTGATGTTTAATGTCCCTTCCAACCCAAACCATTCTGTGGTTCTGTGATTACATCATTCAAGTGCAAACACTATTTTTGTTAAAGAAACTTCTCTTTCATGTAAATCAGTCGTATGGATTCCTTATGGAGGTCACATTCCTTTACAACTACTTATACCTCTTGTCTGGGAGTCCCTTTCCTCTCTCTGACAAGATTTTCGTGCTGTAAATATATTTGATACTGACAGATGGAGATTAGAGAACAGAATTTATATGAGCCAATTCCATACCAACAAGGCCAAAACATTCTTGTGTCATTGGTTTAACAGAAAAAAAGGTAGAGATACTGCCTATTCCAAGAGAATCCTATTTGCTCTTTTGCTATTTCTAAGATTGTCAGTGCCTTGAGAAAAACTAGGCATTGAGTGATTCACACGGCATAAATTTATAACCATCACAGATAGTAAGATCTTTGAAGATAATATTTCAAAGGAAATTTTTCTATCATGAGTGAAGTCTAACTCACTGAGTGATGGCCTATCATGCGAAGTTCATACAGGATTTTTTCCTGACTGAATCCTGCAGTGGGGAGTCAGTATCTTTCTGGAATAGTAATGCTTCATCCTGTCGTAGGAGTCTATTTCTTCATCTTATTCAACACACTAAACCCAAAAAGGTAAGGCTAGGGATTGATTGTAGTTGTGTTATAAGTTTTTGGTCTAACCAGAAAGAAAAGCCTAATTATGGAAATTTACTTTTGGGAAAAAAAAAAATCTGACTACTCTGTGATATTTCATTCCTAAAAGAGGTGCCCTCACATATAGATTATAAAATAAAAAGAATATTTTCTCTTTCCCTTCAAAAATATCTTGGTCTCAGTAATCTCATCATAAAAATAAAAAGTCCAGTCAATTTAAGGGCAATTAGGATTTCTTTTCCTGTCATCAGGATAAAATTTGCCCTTTGCATTAGTCCACTGATATCTCGTTTGCAGACTGTATATTGACCTGAGGGACAGTGTCGCTGATTAATATGACAGTAGGTGATCATCATTGGCCTGTGTATGCAATTCCCCCCCATTGTACTTATAAGTTCAGCCCTTATTGCTTTCAACAGTAAGGATGCCAATTTATGGGACTCATTTATGAAAATTTAATAGAAGGATTTTTTATTGTTGTTAAATAATGTAATGAAAAAAGATGAGTGTTGGCTAAGTACAATCCATCTGGGGTTTTGTGTGTTCTTTTATGAAAAAGCAAGCAGTGCTTGTTTCAGAAGGCAGACATCCATTAGGAATCTGATTTGTGGCATTCACTAATTGAAAGCTAGACGAGAAAGTCCTGAACTCAAGGAAGATAAGTATATATGATTATTTTCTTCACAGAAGGTAAGATACAAAAATATGTAGAGACACAATAGATTTGAGACGTTGTAATATGCCCAGCTATTAAAGCAAAAGCCTCACATGCCAAAGAATTATGATTCTTATCCTGAATATAACACCTGTAAGCATAATATGTATAGTTTTACTTTCTTTTCCTAAAAGTATTCTTCAGACATAGAGCAATATAGGACATAAGCATCTGGACACTGCATATTAAAATCTTTTTGAGACTACCACTTCTAAGGCTGCTGTCTCCTGGTATATTATCTAAGGGGATACATCATCATATGAATTTCATTTTATGTATAGAATTTCTAATACTCTGGGAAATCATGTTAGGTGATATTAGATTAAGAAAACAAATAAGTGTATAATTGGAAACTTAGTAAAGACTAAGCATGTATGTATTAGTAGCTGTCAAAGGTACTTGCCACCTGCAAGTCAGTTTTAATTCAGATGATCTGCAGATACAATAATCAGGTTTTGGTGACCACATGTCAGGCCTGAGGCTAGAAATGGACTTCACAGCTTTCAGACAGCTGGTCATCAATCAAATAGGTAAGGCACAAGGCAGAGATCCTTGAACAACTTGTTACGTCTACATGGCACATCAAATGTTGTACAGAAATACTGGCTTGGCTTGCAAAGCCAGAGCTCCCTGCATAGCAATAGCAGTCAGCATAGCAATAAATGTCAACTGAGTAACACACGTTCTCAAAAGGGCTAATTAGCACTTGTGCAGGTTTCCTCCTTGTAATTCCACAGCAACCTCCCTCAGTGTTTCCTCAGGACCTTTGTGTCTTACTTCACTGCCCACGCTGCGCTAACTGTGGTCTTTTGAAGTGACCCTTGTGTTCCCGTGGATCCACTTCTCCTTTCCTATCAGTTCATTTTGCATCAGTTATGCAGAAGAAGACCTTGGCTGTATACACCTATGGCTTTCTATATGACTGGAGCTAAAAGTGTCGCACAAGTGGCCGTAATTTCTTGGGCTGCACAGAGGTAGTGAGACCCAAAGTGCTGGGTGAACATGGGGCTTATCCAGTCTCCTGGAATGCAGCCTGGGAGGTCCAATGGCAAGTTTGACTTGAGCATCTTATTTTAGGCTCTGCTGCCTGTAACCAAAGGTGGATCCTGTGTGTAAAAAGAGCTTAATGAAGAGATTTTCCTCATCACTGGCTGCAATAACTGTGTCTGCCCAAAGACCCTGAGGGAAGAAAGATGCTAAAGGCTTCTGTAGAAGCAGAGCTGTATGAGAATTGTGGGAGATAGGGGAGCTAGACTTTACTAAAGACAGAATGTTTCCAAGGTTAGGGATTTAACAGACTTTTTAAATGTGTGTAGAAATGCATCCTTTTGACCAATTTTTTCTCTAGGTACAACATAAGAAAATTAACTTTTCTGTTCTGACTTTCTGATCTTGGGGAAGACTTAGATGCAGACTGAGAAACATAAAATTTCTTATTTCACATAGAATGTCCTGCTGATTGGTAGTTCTGTCATCAAAGGATGCACACTATTTAGTATTTCATTTTCATAAGTATTTTTGCAGTTATTTAGAATTCTAAACCATAAGGTATAACAAGGCGTATTCACTATCATCTAAATGAATTTTGTAGCATTTTTGAAGAACGTAATTAACAGCTCCAAGGTTCCAGTTGTTTTATTTGGAAGGTGTGGCAAACAGCTGTAAAATGCAAAGCTTTCTCTTAGCTTTACTAATGAGAAAAAAATCTTGCAGTTAACTCTTGAAATGCAGTATTAAGAATGCAGAGCAGTGATTTACTGTTATTAGAAATTAATGGGAAATTCTTTGCTGTTTTCTTCCTGCTTTATAAAACAGCACTAAATCTTTATAAAAGCTAAATCCTAAGGCATCTTGTTGCCTTAACTGTGCATTATTACTCAGATAAATAAAATTTGTCAAGAATAATTCCATGTTGTGAGAAGATGATCTTTTTTAAGCAGTCTGTTACTTATCACATAGTATCATCACTGCCATAAAATTCTTTTAGGACATTAACTCACCACTATAGTTAACTTTTATCAATTTGCCTGTTTGTTTGTTTGTTTGTTTGTTTAAATGGCCTCATGGCAAAGAGGCAGCATTTTAGTATCTCATAATTTTTGCTTTCAGTAAGGAAATGAAGGTGTTTGAAAGGTGGAAAGAAAAATGTTTGTGATTTATGTTGACTGCATTCATTTTATGAAGGATGACAGTACAGCTGACAAATTGATCAGCAGCTGGTTCTTACCCATAATCTGTTGATACAAGTCTATGCCTTATTTTGCCATGCTGGACTTTATTTCTTTCATTTGTCCCATGTTGCCAGAAGGCAGGATCAGATGTTCAATAGATGCAGGTCTGGATTGTAAAAGCTACCCTCTCAGTCCAGGTGCTACTGAAATCAATAAGACTGAGTGATTTTTAAGAGACTTGAATGAAGAACAATTACCTGCTGCAGCTAAATTACATTTTGTTTTGGATCATCTCTAGGCTGGAAGCTGGTAAGTGCAAAAGTGAGGAGGTGTAGAAATTAAGGAGCTGACATAGTGACAGATGTGGCATATCAAAGCACTGAGTTGACCTGTGTTTTGGTAAATTAGATCTGCACTTATATAAACTGTCAGAACTGCAAAAGGCATCTGAAGGTGTATAAATTCAAAAGCATCACAAAGGGCTTCATCCTTTCTATCCTTAGAAGAAATGTAGAGCTATAGCACCTTGTTTTTTGTCTGGACTCCTTTATGTTGCTTTATATTTTATGAATTCTGGGCTAGGCTGCAAGTGGAGACAGTTCTGCGGAAGGTGCTGCAATCCAGCTGAGACCTGACAAGGGCCAAGGGAGCCGTGCTGGGCTGTGTAGTACATATTGCATTGGAGAACACATTTTACATTCCTCGTGTATCTGCAAACACAAAGTAATTAAGCAGCAGAAAACAAGACGGAATCCAGAAAGTCTTCGGGATCCTGTCAGAATAATTGCTCTCTGTAGTGTGCTTCCATTAACACCTCTGAACGTGTAAAATCCTTTGGGGTGGTAAAACCGTGTTCTTCAAATGCACCATTGTTTGGTTGTCAGGGTGCAGCAGGTACACTGATGAAAGCGTGTTTTGTTTGGTTTTATTCTCTGTGTCTGCTGTCAGAATGATGTATTTAAGAAAGTTGCTGGACTTGGAAGAATTACATTATAGGCATCTATGCCCCTGGGCACAGACATCTTAAAAATCTGCACCCTTTTTGGGGTGATTTTGTAATTCATGTCTTTTCCCGTCATTTTTTATTAGTACTTTATCACCAGACAGTCAGAAACAATATTCATTTTCAAATGTCCTGCAGCGGTGTTGTCTTGTTGTTAACTCCTGACATATTTCACTCATTGGCTTTGAAAATGGAAAGTGATGAATGGCTGCAGTATTTTTGTTTATAACATCTCATTCTGGAGCTTTCTATAAAAGTAGTACATTTTCATTACTTTATGCTGGGTCGTTGAAGGGGCTTGGGTTTATTTCTTAATATAAGAAAAAGTTGCTAGACTTACAGTCACAAAAATGAACCCTCAAAAGAACTATGGAAAGAATATTTTAAGAATTTGAAGTTCCCATTTTGGTTCAATCTTAATTTATTTAGCAGTAGTGTTAAATAAAGTATTTTGAACTTTCTCATGTTTATGTACCTTAAAACACAAGTGATCACAATACAACCTTAAAAAAATTTACAGCCAATAAGATTTTAATAAAATAATTTTTTTCCTTTTTGAGAAATAGACTCAAGCATGAAGGCATGCACTTCTTGTGAGTGTGTTTAATATGATCAGGAAATTCAAATCCAGATGTTTTCTTAAAGGTTAAGACATATTTGAAACAACAAAGGAGGCCTTTTCTTTCCTCTGCATATATTTAAAATGGGCTACTTTTGAAAGAAATTTCAGAACCCCATTTGCATCCTAATTGCAACCATTTCCTGGGTCCACAGTTAGGCTGACTATAGAGTGGCATTGGGGATTTCTGGGGCAGAGAAATTGTTGGTTCTAGCTGAGCTACTGAAAAGTAAAAGGGAAAAAGATGAATGGATTTTTTGCTTCAGCAGTCACCAGCTGGCAGATCGGCTCCTTGGAGCTCCGCCAAGCAGCAGTTTACAGCAGCCCTGCAGCTGCTCTAGGCTGGGCTGGAGCATGACTGGCACGAAGCCACCTTCAGCTTTGGACAAGGACTCAGCCTTCAAATTGGCCAACAGATGCGTTGGGATTGTGGCTTTGCTCGCTCATGTCTAATGCTCAGAGAATGCGGTTGGTACCTGAAAGTTCCGTGCTGAAAATTTTGCGTTAATCATTTGCAGGAAGATAAGGGGAAATAGGCTAAAAATAAATGTTTAAGTTTGTCCAAAGTAGGTTTGATTTGGGGTTTTTTTTGGTATGGCATGTGTGGCTTTTACTTTTATGCATTTCATTCTGGGAGTTTTTCTTACTCTGACCAGTTCATGAGGATCCTAAATAACTGTAGAATGAACCAGCAAGAAAACTTGGTTGCACTGCGTTCTTTCAAGCAAAATTATCTGAATTCATCAAACGAACAATTAATTAATTTCAGTTCTGTATGTTGCAATTTTTGTAACAATGTTAGAATCATACCAAAAAAATAACTTGCTTGAAAATCCAAGCAGCATTGGACTTTTTATTGACAATATTTTGGACGGAGAATAATGTTATTGGAATGAGAAGAGGGGAGAGGATTTCTTGTGGATTTTGACTCCCATCTGACAACTGTTCTCTCTTTTCCTGATTAGAAGCTATTCTTCAGCAGTTTGTCATAGATAACAATAATAGTATTGGGTTTTGGCAGTATTTCTATTAAAATCTCTGCTCATTTGAGGTATAACTGTGCATCTGATAGAATTAGTCTGTCTTTCCTTGTTAACCGTCTTATTATCTTATTGCTGGGGAGAGGGCCAAACCAATTTCATAAAATTCTGATGGCATATTCTGAATTTCTACTGATGTTTTAAAATGTAGGTAAATTAGCTCTTACTTTGTCACCACCTGGTATTTGTTTAATTATTCAATAGGAGGGGAATTTCAGCAAGTTACAGCTTCACAAAACAAAGACCTTCCCTAGCCACATACATATTATTAAATATTTATTGATATATACACACACAATGTCTCCCCCATCTGCCAGCGACCAGAAGCAAATATTTCGTAGACCTATAAACCCAGCATTTATTTTCTAAATTGAAAATATTTCCTGTGAAATACAACCTTGATAAGGAAGAGGAGAGAAACACCCCAGTGCTAGATAGTCATAACAGTGTTTCATGAAATTAAAAAAGCAATATTAAAAGAATCTAGGTGGCAATAATCAGCTGAACTTAGGTATAATTTTGCATTAAAAAATCATGAAACTATTTGGACAACTAGATGAACACGAATGAACAATTTCATGCTGTTGCCAAATAAAATTACTAACCTCCTACTGGAGTAATGAATAAGAAGCAGACGAAGAAGTCCTCTGTCAGATTAATAGTATTTGTTCTGCCTCATAATGGTGGGGGATTACCTTGAGTACTGTACTCCTGAGCCTTCTACTTCAAGAAAAAAATAGTGGAATTACTGGAGGGAATCTGTAGAGAAGACAAGTGTGAATGACTCAGAGTCTAGCAGATGAGTCCTATGAGAAAAGATCAATGTGGTATTTCTTTATTCTGGAGCAGAGAGGATTAAGGGGTTGCTTGACAGTGATTCTTTGAAGACACAAACAGGCAAACAGGTATTCAAGATCAAACAGCAATTCTTTCTTCATTTTCATGTGGGAGAGAGAGAGAGAGATAAGGAGTAGGCTTGAAGCCAGAAAGATTCAGTTTAGACATTAGGAAGACCTTTTCTAAAAGTAAAGGTAACATAGGGAAACATCTTAGTGGAGAAGGCTGTACAGGTTACATTGATGAGGGTCCTTAACAGATGGTTAAGGACCATGAATGTCCAGAGGGATAAACTGGAGTTAACCCAAAGTTCAGGATAGACTGGAGGTCCCACCATGAAGTTCCTCTAAGGTTCTATATCAGTCTTTAGGTTTTAAAAGATATAGGGTGTCATGCAGTAACTCCAGAAACATTCTGTTACAAGAAATGCATGGATTTTTGACAGGGCATTAAATTTGACTCTCTTGTCCCAGGAGGAAGATTATATTTACTGACATGGAAATAAATAATTAATAGATAAATAAATAAATAAATGAAAAGTGTTCGAACTTACAGACACATCCTCCCAAGAATGATACCCTGGGAATTAAATGGAGTTTCATTTCAACACCTATGTGCTGTAGGTGTAAAATCTGAATTAATGTTTTCCAGAAGTGTTCTACTTCCATTTATGAATCTGGGTGTAATCAGCACTGAATAAAGTGGGAAAAAATTATATTCCAGCCCTAATAATTTTTTAAAGTATCATCTCTGATGCCTAAAATGCACTGCAATCCTTGTACCCCAACCTGCATGTGGCTCTGCATGGAATCATGACCATTAGCCTGCCTGCACTAAAAAAAGGATTTAAGCTGTGAATACTGACTGGATCATTCCGTGTTGCTTAAAATAGAAATGCATGTGAAGTGATACAATTCATTCTGATACAATCTATCTGAGTTTCCTGTGGAATCATGGAAACATACTGAAATATTTTTAGCCAAATATTGTTGTGAGGCTTGGTAGTGATTTTTATTCTTTCAGCTTTGTTCTGCGCCATCAGAGCCCGTATATCAGTGTACATGTCAAGAAGCTGCTCCTATGTCCTTTCAGAGTTCTGTTGCAGAAATGGACTTTTGTTTTGAATTAACCAGTTGCTTTAACCATTACCTGGGAAGGTGTACCATCATCTCCTCCCCAGTCAGGTGTTCTAGGGACAGTACAAAGCATCACATCGGGTACACACTGAAAGTCTGCAGTGATCTGATTTGCCATGCACAGATAAATTACCATCATCTCAACAAAATCAGATGCATGCATGCATGCACAGCATCAGAAGTTGGTAACATGCTGAATCCTTCTTACATTATATTCTTTCCAGGCAGCTGAAATAAAATTTTTGCTCTTCTCTAGCAGAGAATTTTGGCATGTATTTGACTTGTAAATACACAACAAAACACCTGGATTCAAGGGACAATGAAAATTGAGCATGTACTAAGCTTAACCGAGGCATGAAGATATTTACAAAATATGTTCTTTAGATTTTGTAAGGATTTGAGAGTATTAAGTGTTGAACTCTATGCAATCAAAATTCTCTTTGTTTCATTATGCAAATGCTTTTGAAAATCTGCTTACAATTCATGGAAACTTTTTATCCATTTATTATGTTCTGGGGAAAAAAAATCCTCCTTTGATTTAAACTATTCTTTTTAAGGAAAATGCCCAAATCGTTACCTGTAGTAAGCATTTTTCAATCCTAGTGCTGTTAAATGTGAATAAGTTTTGGAAGTTTTGCCATCAATTGAAGTAGTCTTTCATTTTAATCTCCCAGACCTGTGTGCTGTTCCTGAGTAGTGAGGAGTGGTTTATGTACTCCACACCCTTTCTCTACTGCGTTCAATTACTAATACTTTTTGGTTTGTTTTGTTTTGTTTCCCCAGACTACATATCCAATCAGAATGGTGAGCCAAAATCTCAGCACAAGGGACAGAAAGTCAGCACATACTCCCACCGAGGACCCTTTTAGACACCTGCCAGGCAACCAAGCAGCAGCCTATGAAAGCAAGAGCTGTCAGCTGTCTAATTTGTGTCTGAGCAGCCTCCTGAAAGAGAAGGAGATCGTGGAAGTCATTAAGCACACCCGAGGCACGTATGAAACCCTGGCTTCAGAGGTCACCCAGAACGGTTTGGCTGTCACGGCCCCCAGTGCAGCAAAGCCAGCATCCAAGGCTGACAGCTTCCCTGTGTTCTCAGGAGCTCCAAAAGACCAAACTGCTGTGCCTCGGCAGCACACCACCTTCACAGGGAGACTGGGACAGCCGCCGAGGGGACCCATCTCTTTACACATGTACAGCAGGAAAAACGTTTTCCTCCACCACAATTTACACACGGCAGAGCTACAGACTTTAGGTCAACAAGATGGCTAACAAGGTGCTTATTTTTCTTGCCATGGAGGGAGAGTTGATTAAAGAGGGATGTAAGCTCACCTAGAGCTCTGTCTTCAGTTCTCATCTGCTGCTACTTTCATGTGAAAAAAAATAAAATAAAAATTTACATTGTCTGTAGGTTCCATAGTTTCCCACCTTAGACTGAGGCAAAAGGATGAGTGAGATTGTTAAATAACTGGGCTGTTTTGTCAAGCAGAAGTCACCATGGGTTTAACAAATGGGACCATTTGGCTGGCACTGCTAGGCCAATATTGGCTAAATATATATTTTTCCCCTCTATAAGTCACTATCAATCCCTAAAGTTCTAGAAGATGATCTTAAATAATGCCTGTATGTTTAATAATATTACTGGTAAAGTAGATGTGAAGAATGAATAGATACGTAATTAGTAAACCCTCTTGAATTTCATAGAGATTAGGGAAGTAAGGAGTCAGAAATCTTTAAGGACCCTCTTTTTACACCTTTTTTTTTTCTTAATATGGTGAAATTTGATCACTTACAGAGTGTTACTACTTCCTGATGTTTGTGTTTCGTGAATGCCTCATGCTACAAGTAGAGGAAGTGACTGATTTTCCTCTAACAGATTCATAGAGAATCACCAGGTATTTGAGTCAAAATATTGGATTCCAAATGGAGGATGTCAGCTTGTTTCCTCAACCTTCCCTTCCCTCTTCACACTTCTATTTACATTTCTTTGAGTGTTTCTGTTCTATGAGGACATGTCAAGTTGTGGTGGTCTTTGTGCTTTACAGGCACTGTAGCACTCATGATGCAATGTGACATTCTGCTGTGTAATGCATCCTGTAATTTCATTTCACTTCCCAAACCAAAAATGAGTGAAAGACTAAAGTAAGAGAAATCACCTTATTACCCAGGCCAAATGACCTACCTAAGTCATAATTTCTGTGGGCTGCGTCATCTGCACTTCAGGACCTTTTGGCTTACACCAGCTCAGTGGGTGTGCTAGTCTTGACGTGTTGCAGACAAGTGAGATTCATTTAGTGCCTGGTCTTAGGGGAGCATGACATCATCCGACCACACCACAGAACTTGAAGAGCTGTTGGTAGCATAAGATCTGGTTTTCCCCTCTCAGAAGGCTTGGAAACATCTCAGTCCGGTTACTCCAAACATGTGGCATATATGAAACATGACACTTAGTTTACAACCTCTCTGAGGCAGGGTAATCTGTTTGAGTTGTGATGGCACATGCAGTTAGTTTATAAACAATCTGGCACGTTGAAGTATGACTGAGGTAGATCTGAGACAAGTGACCTCGCTCTTTAACTGGTGATTAATAAGGAAAGACAAAGGTGCAGCACATTCTCACACACAGAAACAAGCCATCGTGACTTCACAGAGATGGTATTTAATGAAAAATAAAGTATCTGTAGCCACTCAAAATCTGTAACTTTTGAAAGGTAAATCACATAGAGTGTATGAAATGAATTAAAGATAAAATTTTACCTAGTGTTAAATATATCTGCTTCACTGCTTAATATTTGGATTAATACAAGGAGATTGTATTAACAAGTCTTGCTTAGACTAAGAAAAAAAATAGACTGTGAGCTTGGCAGATATTTGTAAATTGCTTTACAGATATCTGTAAATTGCTTTACAGATATTCTGTAAAGCAATTTCAGCAGCCTGAAATTTCAGGCTTCTGTTTATTGAGGATTTTATTTTGATTAGAGCAGATTTTATTACATTATCTGATGTTGAAGAGAGCAGGTTTTGTCTAAATATTCTGTAGTGATATTTTTGGGTATCCAGAGATGGATACACAAGAACCAAGACAAACATTTGCCAAAATTCTTCGTGTTCATGTGTGCATCGCTACTGCCAAAACAGAATGTGCAAAAATTGCAAACACAGCTTTACCGAATTAACTGTGGGTATTCAAGACTCCCAATCCTGCATTGAAACTCATAATTTAAAGTCTACCAAACAAGTTAAAAATAGTAATAGGATAATTTCACTACTCAGAATCACTTTTTCTTCTTAGCAATACCATAAAGTCATGGTAGATTGAAAGGACAGTTAATTCTTACTAACAATTCATTTCAGTATTGCTCATCTCAAGAGCTGATGTATGCAATTCAATGTCAGATCTGTAAATAAATTAAACATACACTGTAATCAAGGAATTTTTTTCCAGGACACAAACGTACTGTACTATGTTAAAAAAAAAAAAAA
>VZRQ01000114.1:962305-1022003 GCA_013397975.1 Machaerirhynchus nigripectus | reverse complement strand
AAAAAACGATGTACAATATTTAAAAAAAAAAAAAAAAAAAAAAAAAAGGCCAAACAAACCAATACCCTCTTCAGTTTTAGGTTATGTACTGTATCTATAGTTGTTTTTTTTCCTGGGAAAATGGACTTTTGGATTACACGTTATTTAAAAAATCCATCTATAAACTTCAAAAACAGCATTTTAAATGCTACTATTTTCTTGGAGAATCTTTTATAGAGCTGAAACTTAAAAAAACTGGAAAAAAACAGTTCAATGAAAGTGAAGGATATTTTTAAAATGTCATCTGGAAGCTGTTTTGTATCAGTATTTTCAGCATTGCTATGTTATTTGTAATACTAAGTGTAAATCTCACCCGGAGAAGGGTATTAGCCACATGTTAATGTACAGTACAGCAGTAACTGTAAAACAGAGGTCCTTTGTTTGATCCTCTTGTGTATATAGTAAATCATAAAGCAACAGCATGTGGACGTTCATGCAGTGGATTGATTCCTTTGTACTAAAAATCTCTAGTTTTTTAAGAGTTCCATGTACAAAATAATTTATACATTTCTCCAAGGCTGTACATATCCAAAGACATGACACCAGGGGGAAAAGGCATTTATTATTTTTTTCCATGGATGTACCTTTCTTCCCATCTTTTATTTTCTCTTTCTGTACAACAAAGCATAACTGCAAAGTTTCTACTTATAATGACTTGTTCGTTCCATGTCTTTCAGTGTGATAGAGGGCATTTTAAGGAGGAGGAAATCCCCAAAGAAAAACTGTTTCCATTTGAAGCAGTACCCGTCCCATTTTTTTTAAAGCAATCATTTGGCAAAAGAAACCTTAGATCTTTGCCCTAAATATTTTTTCAGTAATTTAACAGAGCCACACCTGAAATGGCTTATCATCATCTTTAGACTTACCCTGACAAGGACATGTTTATAAGACACAATAACATGCTAGGGCTAGCCCTGGTCATAAATTCTTGAGATGGAAGGAAAACACTTGTCCTGTACTGCTTGGGTTTGGCTTTCAGAGCAGTGGAAAGGTTTTTTGTATACCTTGTGCATGTGAATGAAGCTCAAAGCTGTGTGCTTGGGCATACTGGAAAGAGAAGTCTTAGTAAAAAACTCTCCTCTATTTAGGCTATTTAGCAGCATATGAAAGCATCCAGCAACATGAATTTCTGCCACTTTTCCAGACAGGCCAGCCCTCTGTATGTAAAACGAAACAGCTAGAATAGATTCCTTTAATCCAGACTCATACTGGGGTTTTTATTCCACACACCTCCACATATATGTTAGAAGGGCTTTCTAATGTGGCTTTTTTTCTGGAAATCATGAAAGGGTATATATCCAGACTCAGATGCTGAAATTATGTTTAGATAAGCATTGGAAAACTTACCAAAATGTTCATGTTTTTCCTACAGGTTCATTACAGTCATTACAGGTTTGTTACCAACAAAAATTGGTATTTTTCCCTTTCCTGAAAGCCAGTTTGGAAGTAATGATTTCTGTCTGTGCTGGCTCACTTTATACTGTTAAATACAAAATATGCTCTGCAAACTAATAAAAATAAGGTATTTATTTACAAATCAGTACTGTAATTTACATGCCCTAACAGTTGTGCCATATCTCCACTGGTTTGATTGGTATGACATTGACTTTGATTAAATTGTACCGAGTTAAGTCACCTGATGATTGGGATTGTGGCCTTTAATCCAACTAGTCTTGGTTTATGCATAGGAGATCTCTGAATTTAGAAATCTTTCCTAGTTCACAAAAAAGACAAGAAAATATTTAATCTAACAAAAACACCAGATCATGATCTATGGTGAATGCACTTTTTTTTTCTCTCCTTCACATTCAAAAGCAAAAATTCCCTACCAGTCCCTTTGTACATCTACATAGTTCATAAACGAAGTAGAGTAACATCTAACAAAACGCACACTCTTGAAATAAATACCTGGAGAAAAACACCCAGGGGAGTCTTCTCACAGGTGTTTGTAAAGTTGATTAGTTTGTAAAGAGGTTGTTAAGTTCTGTATCTGAGTGCACGAATGAAATATGTTCTATGGCCTCTACTACTCTCACTAGGATGATTTTTTTCAGGGGGAGAGTTTGCTGTTTGAAGCTTATTCTAGACAAAGCAGGCAATACAGTGTGAGGAAGTACATTGAAAGTAACTGTGGAGGTCTTCTCCCAGCTTGGAGAAGCACACAGCATCATTTCCAGCATGTATCTTAGTATTCTTCAGCCAGCAAGAAGTTGACCGAGATTCCTCAGGAGAACAGCCTCAAATCATGCAGACCTCAACTGCCTTTAAATGGACTTTAACAAGTCCTATATAAGGCACTTCTAAATTAATACGGAAATTTCAGCAGCTGCAGAACACACCTAGCTGGCTTGTTGGGGCTTTTTGAGATAAAAGTGCCATTTGCGGGTTTTAACATTGGAAAGGAACTTGCTTGCTCACTGGTGGTCTGCCCAGGATGTGAGAGTTTATCTGCTGTAATGAATATGATACTAACTCCTCACAGTATAAAGACACTGTCTGAGGAGCTTGAGATTTGCACTGTATTTTCAGTCGAGGAGAAGTATCTGGATTTAATTATCTGCTTCTTCAGGGATCTTCTGTTGTTGCAAAGTCAGTGGAAAAGAAACTCGCTTATTGAAGTATTTTGAAAATATGTGGTTAATTTTATTTTTAAATACACTTAAAATTTATCTCCCTGTATCCAAAGACAAGGAAAAAAAGGGGAAAAAAATAAAATTTTATCAGCATAAATTTCCCATAAATCTGAGATTCTCACTAGCCACGGCTATCACTTGCATTCTGTACAGCTGTGAAATATTTTTGGATTTGCCATTTTTGTTGCCTTCATTACCTGCAAATCATTACCCCTACTTCTGGGGTTTTTATGCCATCAATCCAGTACTTGAAACACACAGGGAGGGCTGTTGAGGATTTCTGTGGAAGTAATCCTGGTGCTCTGAAAGCAGGGTGACAAGAAACTTACCTGAAAGTCTCTGTGTGTTTCCTTGGGATGGAAAACCTTTTCTGATTGATCTTAACTATGAAGGATTTGTGAGAATCTGATGGATGTGACAAGTAGCAGACCAGTTTGGTTTCTAAGTCCACGTAGAGGCTATAGAACAGAAAATACTCCACTGAGAAGATTTTTCTATTGGGCAAATAGCATCTCCTTATATTCTATATCATGACCATTCCTGTGTCTCTCTGGATTTCAGGAACATTTCCCTTAGGTATGGAGTTGTGATGACTTTGTAATGGGTTGCACCACAGTGTTATTTCTGCTATGAGAAGGCTCCACTGGATCTTTTTTATTCTTTTAATTTAAAATATCTCACCATTAAAATGTTTTAACGTTTTCCCCCAGAACTGCTGTCCTGCTGGTGTAGCAAAAAGTAGTTCATTCACACAAAATGTCCCTTTCCCATCTGGGTAGGCTGTTGGTGAGCTGAAGTCACAGCTCACTTACATCTACCCAAAAACTGTCAAACTTACTTAAGCACTTACATAACAAATACATTGCCAGGTTTGAGCCTGCTTTTGTCACACTGAAAAGGCCCTAATAATGCAGTTTTTAAATGCATATGGATATCGACATTAATAGTAGAATTTTAACTGATTTTAACCTTTCCATTATGTCATTGCACTTTATATGAGGGTTTAATATGAACTATACATTGACTTTTATTTTTTTTCTAACCTAAACGTGATTTCAGCAGGGTTCAGAATTCTCTACTTAAATTTAAGCATGTAAGCAATCCCATAAAACAGTCAAATCCCTCTTCTTTAAAAAGCTAACACACAAATAAATAATATTTTTTCTGAGATAAACAATTTCATTCATATTTATTGTTTGAAAGGTACAATGTATAAAAAGTATTTTTACTTATCCCTAAATATAAGTACTTTTCAAACACCCTACATAAGCAGAAAAGATAAGAAACTACCTTCATTTTAAAGTCACTTGTCTAGCTATACCATTAGGCTTTGTTTGCCAAATCATGAATTTCTTTTTAAAGAAAATCTATTTGTTTTCCATGGTTAAGAGTGTGAAAAAAATAAAATGTTTTAGTACATGCTCTACACAATGTGTGGAGAGATGATCAATATAACAAGGAGAATATAAGCAAAGTCCTTAATCAGTGATGCATCTCATGATTTTTAAGCAAGAAGATCAACAGGATATGAAAATCTGTGTAAGAGGAGAACAGATGTTTTGTTGCTCAGAAAACTCTAATGGAAGGGTGAAGGCTGACAGATTAATAGCACTTCTTCTGTTCCAGGGCTGGTGGTGCAGAGCCATTTGCTGTGAAACAGTGAAGCAATATTTATAAAGTAAATCTATTGGAATAACAAGAAATTAGATAATATGGTCGTGTAACACCCCAAAGTATGGTTAAGGGTACTTGCACAATTTGATCAAACAGCATCTGAGTGAATTTACATCTTTTTATTACCAGGGTATTATCTTTATCTGAAGGATAAGTGTAAGCGGAACAGTGCAGTTTGCCTTGTAACATAGAAACAAGTCAGACAAAAAAATGAAATAAAAAGATTCTGTCTCTAAAGACTTGGACTTTGTACAGTCTTCTCTAACTATCTGAAGTAGTTGTATGTAATTTTATTTCATGCAGCTCTGGTAATGCCCTTGTGTTGGGCAACAAGGAGAAAACATTGAAGACATTGATGACCCAGACTCTGCATCGAGAGCTGCACTTGCTTAACAGGGTCAAGGTTTTGGTTTTCCTTTCCAATAATGGATCAGGATTCTTGTGAGAAAACCTTTATACAAACATCTCCACAAGCAGCTTGGCCTATGTGAATTTCAAACTGGTTAGGGGAAAATTAAAATTTTAATTAAAAAAAAATGATTACAACTCCGACTATTTCGGAAAATATGTTCTTTAATACTGCTGAAGGCCATCAGAGAGCTTTGGGCACTTTTCAATAAACAAAAGTGTTCTGTTTCATGTATTAAAGTTGGACATTTTATCTGATCGTTTCCTCATTGTGAATTGTCTGTGAATATCCTGCTGTCCAGGATCATATTTTTCAGAACTACTGCCCACTATAAAAATTAAATTACTAATAAGACACTGAATTTTGTATTCTGTGCTGCTAAACACCAATTTAATTTTAATAACAGTAGACGGCAAGGCTATTTGTTATATACTACTGAAATTAATTTTTTAAACATAATTGGCAATACTGTAGAGATTACTTGAGTTAAAGACTCTAAAAGTGCAACACAGATGAGAAAAGGAGGAAAATATTAACTTGAAGGTTAAGTATATGTAATGCACTGTTGAAGAGTGTTGAAGGGTAAAACATGTAAAATTCTATGGGAGACAACGTAAAGTTTTTTCACTGAACACACTCCAGTCAGTCCAGGATCACTTTGCTGATTTATATGGTAACTTAGATTTAAAAGGAAAGAAATGAGAATATTTTTGCTAAGAGATAACACACAGACGCAACCTAAAAATCAACTTGGAGCAGAATTTGCAATAGTGAAGGTATTTTCCTCAAGGTGTGGTCTGAAAAAAGTAAATTATATCTAAGTTCTGGTTCAACAAGTTCACTAGTGATTTTAGTGGTTTTACTCCAGAAAGCCATAATTGGTTAAACTCATTCTTCTTTAACAGGCAAATATTTTGTATTATTTAAGAATTGCCAAGGCATAGTACTAACCTTTGCCTTCAGTACCACAGTACCACACGTCCTCTGACTTTTTTCTTTTCCGTTCTTTTTTTAATTGTTTTGAGGTTTTGTAACTTCTGTGCAATAAGAATATGACTGTTTCAAATTCAGTCGTTTTGCACTGACTGAAGACAGATACAGAGCCTTTAGATGAGAACACTTGTCTCTGAAGAATATCAAGCAGCATTCTGTTGGGTTTAAAATCAGATTACTGGCTAAATAATTTCTGTGGATTACTCTGAAGAGTTATGGCAGTTTGTAAAACAGTACTATGGGATTCTGTTGGTATTATTTAATACATTTGTTTGTTCCTGATTTTAGTTGGCGTTATTTCTCCGTCTATGTTTTATGGAAAGAAATATTATTTTTGAATATTTGTACGGACTTTTAACTTTAAACCTTATTGTAGAGGTGCACATTCATATATTTCCATATTTGAAATGAACATAAAGGGCTCTTACAGTTTTTTTTTCCTTTTCATGCTGCCAAAAGATAATTTGTTAATAAAAATCCTGCACTCTATGATGAGCCTGTGTTGGTTTTGTCTTTGAAATAGCTTATATTTCTTTGACATTTCTTCATACTTTTGTTGGGAAATACGTATTCCACTTTACTAAACACTAATTCTTTTATGGCTTAATGCTATTAGCAATCTCTCATGATCAAGAGACGTATCATTTTTTCCTGAGGTTCTTTAATCACTTGATGAGAACTCCAGGTTGAAGCTATTTGATACTGTGGTAATAATAAAGTACAAACACCTGTTCAGACCATTTTATAAAATCTAAAAGTTATCTACAAAATTTTTACTGTGTTGCAGGAAAAAATTTCCATTCTGCCTTGGTATTTTGCAAATTCCTTATTAGACTATTTCCTGCATATCCAAATAATTTTGCTTATACAACATTTCTCAATTCCCCACTCCACTTCTCAAATGTTCTTAGTGTGAAAATAGTAATGTCCATAAATAAAATTAGGCTTTATTTTTTTTTTCCTCTCTTTAGAGACTTGTTCCACTATATTCTTTTGCTCTTACAGTATGTGTGTATTTTTGTGTTGTCCATTCCAGTGTTTCAACAAAGGGTGTTACAAAACCCTCCTCCACTTTGCTTCATTTTCCTCATAGCATATCTAAATGATGTCTTTGCCTTCAAAGGCCAAAATCATTAATATTACTTTAATTCAAATATAGAAGAAATAAGCAAACTTCCACATTTGTAAGGCTATAAAGTACTTGTCATCACTAACAGTAGTATATAAATAAAAGAAGCATGAAGACCAAAGTGATTGCTCATTGTGTCATAACTGAGTTCCATTTCAGCTTTTCCCTGCGTGTAAATAATTCTTATGGGCTGTCAGACCAAGAGGTTTATTTGTTTGGAGGGGTTCTGGTTGTTGGTTTGGGGTTTTTTTTTGCCTCACTACCAGTGTACCATTTTCAGTCCCTGCTTTGGAAACCTCAGTTTGGCTTACAATTCTTCATCTAGAAATGGCTCTAGCTCATTTCACAGTACTTAGATGCCTGCTACTCTCTCGGTAATAATCTTTAAAATATGTGTCCCACTCTAAGCTGTTTCTTCCTGCTACCATCCACCCTTGAGTAGCTGCTCCATTTCAGTGCTGTTCATAGTGATTCTTTCGAGCATTTGGGTCCTGGAAAGAATATGAAGCTTAATAGGTTATTTGACTTTTTAAGTTTATATATAATCTTCCAAGGAAAAATAAAACTGAAATAAAAGTTTTTAATCTGGTATTTTTCTTTGAATTTAAATTACTGTAGTATCAGCCTTCAACTAAATTAAGCTAAAGAAACATCAAATAAGATGCAAGTCCTGGAAAATGGAAGATTCTTTGAAATTAGCACAGGTTATACAAAGTGCTTGGGAACTAAGGATACTTTCCCACATAAAATCACTTCTAAGAAGCTTGAGTGTGTCCAAAATGATGGAAACCTTAGTAATTTTGTTGTGATGGTCTTTAAAGTGCCTGAGAATTTTTTCATGGTCACGTTATATATGGTTTTTTACTTCCTTGTAAAGCATTCTTTTCATGAAACAATGGGAGAGGAATTTATTCCCTATCACAGAAATACCTCAAAAGCTACTGATTACTGAGAGTGAAACAATATTCATCAGACAGCAAAGTAATTCCTCAATTATAATTATTACTCATATGTTTTATTATAATGCATAATATTTTATGTTGCAATAACAAAAAATAATGTTAATGTTGTTGCTTTAGAAAAACTGCATATAAGAGAATGAGCTAAGCCTTAAACATAGTTTCAGATTGAAAAAATACTAATACGAAATTAAAGGAAATTGATCTCTCAGATTTTTCAAGTGTTGGAGGAGCTCTAATAGTCAGCATAGCTCGATTTCACTTCTTTTGATGACAAACGTGAAATACTTTTGTGTCAGAGGAATCAGCATCCACCCTTAGGCTGCTGCACACCAGCCCTGCTTGCAGCACTGGCTAGATGCTGATACTGCTCCAAATTGCTTCAGTTATTTTAATCCATTCCTCCTTCCACCCTTCACTTTTTTCCTTTTCTCATATTTCCCTTTATTACAAGTTTCTATCTGTATTCTAAACTATGCTGACCTCTCTAAGACACTGAGAACATTAAGAACCGAGTTTCACCTGTGCTTGATTTAATTACCAGGTGATGGGATAAGTACCAGGCCTTAAAAGGTAAGGGTGGGAAAGGTGATTATTGCTATCTTTAGTAGCAGAAGTTTGGGGTGAGCAACATCCAGAAAAAGGCAGTGGAAGTGTGTTTTGGGGTAGGGCAACATAAAGGGTTGTGAGCAGAACAGTCTGATTTATGTGGATTTGTTTTTTTTTTGTTGTTTTGTTAGTTAGGTTTAAGACTCTATTACTTCAGGCTCTTTACTTGATTCAAGTGCACAAATTTAAGACTTCTCTGCACAAAAGATGCTACAAGGAGCCATCTGAAGATGTGCTTTGGTAAGTCCATGCATTCCTATGGTTTAGTGTTCTGAAATCTTTTTTAAATGGAGATGGTTGTACTGTGAAGTCCAGTGTTTTTGCACCCATTAAATAGCATTGTGTTTTGCTTGTTATGCTTATGGGCCCATTAGTCACACCAGTCTATCATTACTTGCCTGTCACACTTCTCCTTCTCTTAACGTGATTTTCATTTTGAAATATGAATGGTGCCTACTAACCTCAATGTTCTTCTGTTATTTAACATGCCTTAGTGGAGAGATCTTCAACTACAAATTAAGATTGTGTGAATTTGTATTCCTAATTCTGCTAGGTGTGTGTGATAACTTGGTGTGCAGTCCTGGAGTAGTTATTTCTTCTGGGTTACTGCTTTTGGTTTTGGCCTTTTTTTTCAGACTGTAGTAACTTAAGGCCTGAGACTCTTGCTCTTTAAGACCCAAGTGTGAAAAACATCCAAATATGTGGTCTGCTCTAACCCATAGACATGCACATGCAAAATCTAATGTAAAATTTTATAGGTGAACTTTTGTGAACCTGCTGTCACTGGCCCTTCTTGAAGCCTTTTTGCTTTCTTGCTGCAGAGGTACAATTCTTCACATGCCTACTTGATTCTAAGTTAGGGTTTTTAAGCAGCCCAAACGAAATAAGAAGATGAGATTAAAAGTACTGTGATAGGATCTTGGAGTAGGAGGACCCTAAGTGTGGCATTTTCTATGCATTCCGCTCCATTAACAATAAGGGGAACTATGGCAACTCAGTGTCGTAGCTGCACCAAGACTTTAAAAAGTACGAACTAGAGAAGCATCAGATAAAGTGCCTATGAAGCAAGCAATTTTCTTTATTAGTTTCTATGGTAACACACCACTACATAAAGCTAAAGAAGAAGCAGTCCACAAAATGCAGCGTTAATTCAACCATGTGAACAGTGTCACTGTTTGTCTGATGTGTAAATGCATGAGAAAACTGTAATATGTAGTGGGAGCAATCTAACTGTTAAATTAAGAGCCTGAGTCTTGGAACCATAGCACTGCAGTGTATTGCTGTGATAAAGCAATTTGCATGGACTGGGAGGTGGTACTGCTAGATATTGACCCACATCATTTCTCAAAAGGCTTATAGCCTGTAACAGGATTAATGAAAGCAAAATGAAAATCTACTTTTGCTGTGAAAGGAAGGTCTTTAACTCATAACCGGTGGAAAAGCTGATAGAATGGAAAAGGAATCGTATGCAGAGCAACTGGGGTACTTTTTAAAGGTTTTCACACATCTGAATTAAGTTCAATGGGACTTTGGCAGCTCTGATGTTGCTCTCAGGTTCCTGAACTGAAAGGCAAACTCCAAGGAAAAAATTTGGAACTAAAATCTGGTGTATCTGTTTAAAACAATTTGAAAAAAACCCTCTGAGGTTATGCCTTGAAAAATAGCTTCACCTTGTAGTTCCAGATGGCAGGTGACCAGGTGACTCTTGACACTGACTTTAAGGCTGAGTTGTCTGCTCAGACTGCTTGCCCTTCTACTTTCTGGCAATCATATAGATATTTTTATGTATAAACTTCATCTCCTTAAATTACTAATATCCTACTTCTGTTTCTCAGCTATTATATAATAGTCATCTCAAAATCCTGGTATCTTATTTCAGTAGCAGTTTCGTTGAATTGCTCCACTGCTTCATGGAATCTCAGCTCCTTTTCTTTTCCACTCTCCACGTAGACTGTTTGCCTGGTTTGCTTGTACCGAGTACTTAAAAGTACCAAGTGTCTGACTGGCCCTGACAGTTCTGCCCGTGGATCTATACAAGATAAGGAGGTGAAAAAATAAAAGTAAAAATCAAGACTTGTGCTCCTTCAGAGCAACAACTAGAAGCTGGACGTGGTGTACTAGGACATCTAAATTAACAGTGGACAACTTTGAGCAAATGACTGTTATACCCTATTTCAAAAGTGATTATAAATTAATTAGAGATTCATTTATAAATTTAATATTCTTGTCCTACTCTTTCAAATATAATTAACCTTCTAACTGTATTAGAATGTGGAAATTTAAGGCTGATATTAATAAGCATTTGTACAGAGACAGTAAAGGCAATCTCAGAACCAGCAACCTGCTGACATTTTTTCTTTTCCTTTGGCAATTCCTAGGGGTATATCCTAGTGCCTGTTTTTTTTCTATTTTGATTGGAAGAACAGAAAAAAACTCTGAGAGAAAGAAAATGCTACACCACCACACATGGCCGTAGATCACTTCTGTGGCATCCTCCCTTGTGAAGGCCTACTGACACACGATGGGGATGCACTTTTCCCAGAGGCAAAAAAAGCTTTGCTGCAGGAGCTGGCAGGACTCTATAAGGTATTTGAAAGGGGGAAAGGGACACAATCGGGCTGGTCGGTGATAAGCAATGGGATGGCATATCAAAACTCTGGGAACTGAGCACTAGTGAGAGCCCTAAACCTTCTCCATGAGTTGTCAGCATAGTTATCTGATAAATAATTGGGGAATCATCTCTCCTGTCAGCAACCTTTGCTATGAAGGGTACTTGAAAGAACTTTCTGTGACTCATGTGTGTGACAGGCACTAAAGACGTGAGAAAATGCAGGTATTTGCAGTGTATGGCTCAGAAGTAGGTAGAAATATAATTACTTCAGGACATGGATGCGTGAAAGAAAAAAGCACCTTAAGAACAAGTCTACTTTTCCTCTTGAGTCCTGTATTCTCATGTTTAAGTGTGATTGTATGAATTTGTATTGGTAGAGCTGGTAAGGTAAATGTTGAAGGGAAGCTGTTGGCTATAGCAGCTCTTAGGGAGGTGCAGGGAATGCTTGATTTTTCTGTCACCCTGGTAGCAGTGGCACACACTGGTCTGGTTTGTTTCCCCACTTTTTTACATGCTGGTGTTTGCTGGCAACAGCTGATGTATTTTTGTTGTCTTTTTAAGGGATTAATCTATTCCAATCACTGAATTATAATCTGCTGGAAAATTTGTGCCACAGTAGTGGTTGATATTGTGGTTCAGATAATCCAGTGGTAAATGGGAAATCACAAATTGAAGAACTTCTGATTCTACCCCCATCAGCTTTTGGATGGTTTGTACTAACATGGCCTTCCTGTGCTGGCTTGGGGAGGGATTCAATTAGGTATAATTAACCAGTAAATGTCTTTCACTTGAGGAGGAGCTATATCTTGGTAGTTTTCAGAGAAAATTCTGTGTTGATGCCTTAGGTTTTAGCTTTTATATTCTTCAAATACTGTATTGCCTAGTTGTAACTCTGAACTTTCTTGTAGCCTGTTAACTTCTGTTCACTCATGTCAGCTACACATAACAAAGCCTCTCCGAGCTTGTTGTTGAAGGACACTCAGATTGTCCTAGGCCCAAAAGGTGTAAACTAGGGCCTTTATAGAGATGGAGAAATTGATGAAATTACATTATTAGCTAAAGTTTTAATTGGCAAATTTATGCAAATGAACCAAACCTATAACCTGTGAAGGACTCGTGACTCATCATCCATCTTGGATGCAGCCTTTGGCTCCCCAGGAGGTACCCTTGAAGGCCTTTCAAATAAATACCTACCTTTATTCCCTTACTCCTGTCTAGTCTCTGTTTCTTGGTAGCCACTCAAGGCATCATTGTTAACTGTTTTTTACTCCGCATATGAAAGCCCTTGAGGGTCAGTTTCTGAAGCCTGTTCCCTAGAAGTTACACTGCTGAAGGTCCTTGTCATGTAATGTCTTTCCTCCACCTCAGAAAGCCCTGCTAGGGCTGGAGATGGGTTGCCTTCTACAGTAGCTAGCTTATAAAATCAGCGGAGGCTCTCCACCAGGAGACCCAAGAAGTGCCTTTCTTCTTGGCAATGCAAGCTGAATCTTATTTTCTTCATCTGTAATTTGGAGATAAATTCTGTATGGGGACACAGTTGGCCAGCCATTAATGTTAAGTGCCCCAATGAGGAATATTTTTCCAAAAGGTTGCCTCCATACAAACAGGAGGACTGTTCTTTAGAAGCAAAACAGTCCCATGTTTAAAAATTGCACTCCCTGCTTTCTTTCAGGGTCTCTTAAATGCATGTCACTTCAGTCTAGTTTAAATAGTTGCTGTAGAAGTGTTGCTGAACAAATAGGTGGTAAATCCCCAGGAACACCCAGGGAACTTATGCCCTGACCCAAATGGAATGCATGCTCTGACCTTGGTGCTCTGGTATCAGGTAATGTCAAATTCTGCCTTCTGAAATAGCTGCAGCTTGTTCCACAGCAGCAGGGGCATGTGGCCACTGGGTCACATCATATTATTTGGACCTGCCATATGGGAATCTAATTTATCCAGGTGGTTTTAGCCTTCTGGCTTCTGACATAATGAAAGATCATTGCAGACTCTGTGCAGCTCCCAAACCCCACTTCTACGTGTGTCAAAGCTTCACAGGCACCAAGCCTTTAGTCCATAAAAGATCAAATTCACTTTATGCTGTATCACTGACTATGAGATCTGCTTCCCAGTGCAAAACCTGCTGGTAGTAAATATATCATGGCATGAGTTTACATATGTACAGTTAAAATCTGGCACGTAGGAAAACGGGAGCCACAGCAGCTTCCTGTTTGGAAGGAACATCATCAAGGACACCAAGGCCTTATTTTGCTTTCTGTGGTCATTACAGTGAAATAAGAAAGTCAATTATTTAGGGTTTTTTTTAAAATAGAAAAATATTCATGGAAATTGTTTAAGGTCCTTTGAATTTTATAGAAATAATGACAATTTCCATCTGTCACCCTAAAAATGGTGCTGATGATTGTTCAAGATCTCTAATACTTGAAACTGTCTGGCACCCTGAGAAGGGCAGGGAGAGAAGCTATTGGTTTCTCTCCTATGCAGATAAAGAAAATTGTGCATACAATTGTACATATGTAGCAAACCAGAAAGTAGTGTCTATGATGGCTTAGGAACGCAAGCTTTTTTTTTTTTAAACCAAAAATAAAGCAAGTCCTACCTTAAGCTCAGCAAGTCTTTCAAATACATCCCTTGTATTTTCATAATGTAGAGTCAAAATAATCAATATGCAAGACAATGTGGGTGAGTCTATTAACGCCTAATCTTCTGGGGAAGGGATGTGATGTGCGTGGGGACATGGCTGCAAGAGTATTTTTTCAATTTTGAGGCATTGCCCTGTGGTGTAAAGCTGCTGTCACAGAAATGCTTGATCATCACCCCTTCTTGTCACATGCTGAGTCAACTCCCCCATTTTCAGTGGTATGGGATTATGTGGGGCAGCCTGAGACTCCCTAAGCAGTTTCTGATGTATCAGGCAAGCAGTGGACCTCAGCAATCGCTGGGTGAGATGCCCGGAGGGTTCCAATTACAGCCACTCTTCCAGGGGCTTTGTTGCTGCACTGTAAATGAATACTGAAGGACTGGCAGATACATCTGTGCCCTGATTTACTTTAGCTATGGAATTGTGCTGCTTTTTAGTGCTAATAGCAAAAAATGGTCTCATCCTTCAGAGCAAGTACCTGGCATTCACCTCTGTAAGCTCTGAAGATACCTGGGGCTCTTCACGTTTCTGCGGGGGGCCCCGTGTTTCTCTTCCAAGAAAAAGCGTAGTTTCTTAAATAAATTAGTATCGTTGAAGTGAATTCTATGGTCTCAAGGCTGTGTGTGCATAGTTCTTCTTGTATGCTGTCCTTGCACTTTTAGGAAAGGTGGTTGCTTGTTCTGGGCAGTCTAGAGACCTTTCTTCGGTGTGACAGCAGATTTAAGAATTTAATGCTGTATTATTGTGTTATATGGGGGATTAACACGGTGAGGGTCCTATTGTTATTAATTAAACTATGAGGGGGTTTTGTTGAGCAACTGAGAATTTGACTTTGAAAAACGGCTGTATAACATCCATCAAAAGTACCTTTTACAGAACATTACAATAAGCTTTTTGAGGCACCATACCCCAGTTAAACTGCTTATACTTAAGGCTAACAATGAAGTTGGTGTTTAACAACATGACCATGTTTTGCTAAATGAGGGAGAAAAAAGGAAGCTTGATTTCAATAAGTAAACAAGTTATTTGCATCTGAAACAGAACATACAGTTATAACACTTTTAGTCAAAATTACCATGTGTTTATGCTTATTTTTGACTAAGTACAAACTCTAACACAAAAGTGTTGTTTTGGTACTTTTCTCATCTTTCTTTCCTCAACCTCTTTCCCAGATTTTGTCTGGATTTTTAGGCTCATCCAGAAAACAGGCTGGATAAGCTAAGTGAAGCAAGTTACAGCACGGGATGGGGGAAGGGGTAAAGTTTATTTTAAGGACACCAGGCTTGGAGTCAGGTATTGATCTATATGATTTTTCCCGTTGCTACTCCCAAAATTCACTGCAACTGGCAGGTTGGAGGAAAACATTGCTTGTGCTCCAGTTGTCTCAACCAGTCATCCCAAGGTCTTGAGGGTGCTCCTGATTGTCCTCATTGTTCTTAATGGGAGGAGCACACTTTCCTGTGGGTTGTCTGGTGGTTTTTTTGGGCCCTCTGTCCCTCTCAGAAGGGAGTCACCAATGACAACCGCCCTTCTTGCTCTCTTAATGAGGTGGTCATGGTCTAGGAGGTAGAACTGACTTGCCCTAGGCAGTTCCTCCAACCTTCATGATGGATCTTCATGCCTATTGTCCTTTGCCCGGTCCCCAAGTGCCCTATTGTATCAGGGCACCTGGGTGGGTGAGGTAAGCTGGGAGGTATTTGCCAATCCCCCTCCCCAGCAGAAACCTGTTTGCATTTCCCTCGGTCCCCTCCTGCCCGGTGGTGAGAGGGCAGGGGATCCCTGGCGGTTTGTTGGGTGCATTTGTCTCAGGGATAGTGGACTGGGAGAGGCATATTCTATCTCCTCAGAGTCCCTGAGGCTCCTCAGCCTTTCCAATGCCTCCTTCAGCTCCACCACCAGGCTGGGCAGGTTGTCCCCCTGGCCACACGTGCTGTCTCTGCTGACCTCTGATACAAGTGACAGGCTCTGGCCCTGGCTGCAGCCTGAGGCCTGGGCAGCTGCGTGTTTTTGTGGGAGCTTTGCCTGGGTCACCACATCCTTTCCAGTGAGTGCAGAGGATGTATCTTCTGCTAGCCCTGCTCTGTAGGGGCTGCTTTTGTATCTGTGTGGGTGGCCACCATCACTCCCCTTATTGGTGTTGTTGTAAAATATGATCAATATCTAATGACAGAGTTTGGCTCGTGATTTCAAGATATTAGGCTGGAGCAGTTGTTGATCCTGCACTGTCAGTTAGAATCTTTGATGGTGAAGAACTTTTCAAAGTATGTCCCTAATGGAAGTAATGGTCACTGTGTAAAAATAAAAGCAGGTTGCTATATTGGGAGGTAAAAGAGACAGAGTTGTACTTGCCCTTGTCTCTTACACTTTGTTGTTTGGAATTACAAGGATGTTGCTTGCCAATAATCTGGCTGACAGTCACCTTTTGAAGGTTATTGCTTCCCAATAGCCGGCAGAAAGCCCAGTCAGGAAGGAGAAATATATAAGCTTCCTTCTTAATTTGCAAGGACGTCTGCCGAATTTCCAGCTTTAGAGAAGAAAATTGAGGAAAAAAAGTGGATGGGAACAAGGGCTAAGTACTAGGTATCAAAATATCAGGCAAGGTTTTGAGGGGGGGAAAAAGGATGGATACTTTGAGATTCTGAGAAGATAAGGTATCTTTGACCCTTCATTAGCCCATCAGTGGTGTTGACAAGTGTTTTCTCTCTATGTCAGGAGCGTTTTTATGGTTTTCCTTTCATCTTTGTAGGTACTGATAAATACCATTAAAACACTTTTTGATCTGTGGCACTATATATGTGATTATAGTGACAGCATGTCAGCCTGCATGACAGGCCAAGGAGTAATAGATTGGTGAAAATGATGTGTTACTGTAAAAAAAGTGACCTTTTCTGTGTGATGTGGCAGCACAGGACCCTGTTACCTCTTCCAAGCTGCTGTTTTGAGTTAGGGTGTAGGGTGGTGTGTGTTCTGTGACTAAACTTTCTTGGTTACCTACTCCATGCTCCATCCATCTGGAGTGGATTTATCCCTGCTCCAAGCATGGGAATAACACACTGCAATAGTAATCTGTAATCTTTCTGTCTCAGGGAACAAACCTATGTTATGCAGGAAAAAGAAGAGTCTTTGAAGTTTTAAATACATCCTGAGTGATGCATCACAGCACATCAGTTTGGATGCTGACCTGTGCAAGCAATGCTACATGCTCAGTTTGGGCTAACTGCTCCAATATATGGAGAGTTTTTCTAATTTGATATTTCAGCCAGTTCATAGCAAGTTTTTGCAACTTTTACAGTCCATATAATGTCTGAAACTTTGAAGTGTCTGTATTGGTGTTGTAGGCAAGGGTGTTGACTTGATCCTTTTAAAAATTACTTTTGTCCTGAGTAAAAAAGTGCAATCTAGTTCTTCTCAGGTTAATGAGAGCTTGTTTCTGATTTGAATGACCAAAACCATGAACACCAGTTTTAATACTTGGGCTTGCATCAACTATGACTGCAAATACATAAGCATGCAGGAGTCAAGTGACATCGAAGTGATCACCTTTTGGTGTCTGAGGAGTCAGGTGAACTACAATTCCTGTACTTTGGCTTCAAAAAGACAGACTCAGGTGGGGTTTTTTTCTATTTTTCAGCAGATAACCAAAGTGCACCTGAATAAAACCTCAGTAAAAGTTCAGTATAATGAAGAGTGGATAGAAAACTCACCCTGCTTAAAAATATTTAACAGGTTTAGAGGCAGTCTTCCATTGAAGCATTAATCCTTATATACAGGCACATTACTTCTCTACCCCTGCCCACCCTCAAAAGTCCAAGCCTGGGGCGTTTTTTCATGTATTTAAGAAAATCTTCACCTGTTTTTAAATACATTTTTTATTTCTGACCCAGTTTTGTCCTGTTTTTCATTGCTGTTAGAAATGAAAAAAAAAAAAGCTACATATTTTCAGAAGAAAAATACCAAAGATCAAAGATTTCTTTTTGTCAGTAAGACAACCTAGGAAAAGAGACATTTCCGTGATAGAGGGCTCAGAAATTTTTGATGGCGCTTCAGTTTGTGAAAATAAGTTGTAAGATAGATGCCCATTCAGTTAGCTAAGTTCAAGTCATATAATCCTGTGGATGCTAGAAATTTTATACAGGGCTTCAACAGTGGTCCCAATTATAAATGGTACAGCTTTATCCATTAATAAACGTGCCATGGCCAAAGTGCTCTGGTAAGAAGCATCTCTTGTGTTAAAAAAATTTCTTTATTTTACAGGGTTAGTTGTAGTACTAATTGTGTTTAAGAGTTCATTTATTTTCTTTACTTGGCTCTTCCAAGTACAACTGCTTGATTCCAATACACATTCTGATTAATTAAATAAGGTCTATTGTTTCTATATCTGGCTATCTCTTCAGAAAGGCGAGAGCATCTTTCCTTTATCTTCTGTACACATGACAATTTTGCAAACCAAGAAAAAAGTGAAGAAAATCAGCTTATAAATCCTGACTTCAACTTGATTTAGGATGAAAGAAAAATTTGCTTTTTAGATGATTTGTTTTCCAAGACCATTCTAGGAATTAAGTTTTTCTCACAGCTGATTCCTCTTAAACAGTTCTAGGAGGATAAATTCAACTTATATTTTAGAACTTTGTCATTTTCAGCTATTTGTTGCCAGGTCGAGTCAAGAAACACCCTTACTGCTAAGTCAGAAGATCTGGCCTACAGATTTCCCATCAGGCTCAATGCATGCTGAGGGTAGGACTGATTTGCAGAAACACAGCTGAATGCTGGACACTTCATTGTTTATATGTGACCGGTCATCTTATTTCACTGGAAATGTGACATGAGTCTTTCCCCTTGTTCAAACTCGTTGAAAATTAATTTATTGTAATGAAACTTTAGTTCCTAACCTCAGGTGAGAGAGTAGTTCAGGCCAAATGGAGGAAAACCAGAGAGTGAAATTGGAAAGACACATTTTGATGTCTTGTCTTTAACAGTTTTTAGTAAAAAGTAATTGTCAAAGTTGTACCATGAAATTGTGACAGGTGGGAGAGGGCTGTGCCAGATACACAGAAACTGGTATGGATTACAAAGAAGCCTGAACTGTAAAACATGTAGTTCAGAAAAGATGATAGTCTAAAAAACTACTAATTTGTCAAGGTTACAACAACAAGAGGATAGGGCAGCCACATATATAATAATAATAATTCAAAATAACTTAGTTATTTAGGTCAAACCTATCAAGAGAATAAATGCAGTGCCATGCCAAGCAGTTTAAATAGATCCCCATGTGTCCTGTCCAGGAAGGACAATTGTCTGACTTAGAGTAATTCAACTCCTGTACAAGCTTAGCACCTCTTGGCAACCAGTTTGTGCATCCCTTATAGCCATTATTTGCATCTGTGGGGTGGGTTATTTTTACTGGTACACATAACTGACTACAAGATCCAAGAGCTGAGTAACTTTTTTAAACCTTGCCTAAGAATTTTGTCCTGTCAAAAAAAACAGATAAATTGTAGTATAGGTAAGAAGAACTAAACATTTATTCTCCTGTGATGAAGGCAAGCTGCTTGTGCAGGCATAGGAAGCTTAAAATACACCAGGAAACTCCTGGAGGCCTTAATGGTATAGATGTAAATAACGTGGTTTCCTGGAATGTGCCCAGATCAGCACAGAAAAAGGTACTCAGCTACACACTCAAATCTCAATTGCGTTTTTTTTACTTAAATTAATGGGTTTAATTTCAAAGAAAGTTTAATATCAGGAAGGAGCCTGAATGTAAGAGAGGTAACAGTACCTTCAGTAGGACAGTTAAAATGAGTACATAATTGTTCAAGGAACTTAAGGTCATAATTACTTTTTTTACAGTGAAAAAAAAAAACCACCCCAAAGACCCAAATTCCAACATGCAATTTGAACACAAATCTTGCCATCTGGGAAATCGGAAGTAATCCAACAGTGCTATGGCACCACAAAGTGATCTGGAGAGCAAACTGCTTTCTGATTAGCTTCCATGCCTCCAGGGCTTAATTTATTTTGTCTCTGGTGAGGACTCGGAGGCAGCCCCTGGAAGATGCTGTCTTCAACAAAGGCTGCACTTCACAGAGTGCTTAAACTGATCATCTTTACCAGACTCCTTCAGTAAGAACAGTGTTTCAGGGACAGCCGGGAGGTATTCTACAGGCGCAGTGTTAGCCCCCAAGCAAAGTGGAAATTGAAGTGCTCCTGCTAATGGGTTTTCATGTGAGTAGAGATAGAGGATGTTGCATTGTTTTTAATGAAATGTTAAATGTAAACCGATTTTTCAATACCAGAAGCTGCTTTTCACTTAGAGAAGCGTGCTGAGGGCAGAAGCCAAGGGTAGAACTCCATTTACATGTGACATGGCTTCAGTTACCCACAATATACTTTGAGGATTAGAATGCCAAGGTTGGGGCTACAAATCTGTGACCCCAAATGTTTACGTATTTTTGACTTAAGCTTGCCAAACAATGACAGGAAAACTCAGCAGCAGCAGGGGTCCAGCAGAGTGTTTTTGCTACTGTGCTGAAAAACTGTGCCAACAAAAATGATAATATTTAGTTTGTTATTGTAAAGTTGAGTTTGCCACCAATGTGAGTCTCAGGGGGAAAGACAGGAAAAATCATCTTCACTGCATTAAAAAGGCCTGTAAATGAGTTAAATCAACAATAACTGTAAATTATCCACAAATGTTCTATGAACAGTTTTTTTCAGAAGGTCTAGAAACATTAAACCTGTTAATAACTAACTTGTCTTTTGAACAGAAAGATAAATAGTTGAAAAATAGTTGCCTTATTTTTTTATTATATTTCAGTGAGGAGTTTGCTTCTGGTTGCAAGAGACGAGTACTTCACTCATCTACATAGTGCCATTTCAGGAAATATTTTGTAAGAACGTCGTTAGTGCCACTTCCGTGGCTTTTTCTTATACTCTGGTGATAAGACATGGAAAAAGTAGCAACAGCAGTATGTGATATTGTCATCACACCTGAGCTCACATTGATGAGCCCATTACTCCCCAGATATTCAAGCAGAACTAATTTAGGAAGGAGGACGTTCCAATCTGAGCTTGGACGATTTCTTGGTTTATGTAAATTAAAATTCTTGGAAATATATCTGAGGAAATTCTACTTCTTAAGCAATGCTGTGTCAAGTTTGTTCCAAACTTGTGCTCCTGGAGGCCTGTTTTCAATGGCTGTGCTTTTGTGTGTGTATTCCAAGCAGAGGCCAAAGCAGGGAAGTTTTTGGTGAACCTTGAGTCCATTGAAAGAACTGACACACATACATACCATGTATGTGGTTCATGGCACTAAGGCTGTTTGAGAAAGACTGGTTTCAGCAAGCTCAGGTTTTGAAATTTTGATTCATGCAATTTCCATTGTCTCCTAACATGCAATTGAACTTAGGCTTTTCCTCTAACCAAAGAAGAATAAATAGAATTTAATAGAATAAATAGAATGCAAATGGTTCTACGGGAGGACAAGACAACTAGACAATTTTGTGTTGCCTCAAGGAGATGAGGATTTTGTGCTACTTCTTTCCCTCTGAAACACTATGTTCACCAATACAGTTCTTCTGGTAATCATGGAGGAAGCTCTTACCACAAAGATTCTGTGGATGGTCTAAGAACACTAGTAAGAATTAGGGTTCTGCCTTGTCACGCAGGAATGACCCCACATTCAGCAGGGATTGTTGGTGGCTATTGCTTTACCAAGCATTTGAGCTCCTTTTGCCAAGCACGGTAATTGGGCTTATTCCAGTGAAAATGGTTTATAAGGCTGTTAAACTGGGCAACCAAAGCTGTGAGTCTTTACCAGCATGTCCCTGCTTCATTGACCATATAACCCTTCCTGGTGTTGTCAATGTGTGTGTTTGGACACATGACAAAAGGCAGAATGCAGATGTTCCATCAAGATCTAGTTAGTCATTCTCATTGTAGAAAGAAGCTTCAATACAGAGACAAGAGACTTGACCGGAAAAGTAAGCCACAAATGAATTTCACAAAATGTCTCTACTCTGGCCTTTTTAGGCTATATGTTAGTGTGAGTTGTTCACCTCCTATCTTTCCAGCACTCACTTAGAGTAATTTATTATTTCCATGAAGTTTACATAATGAACTGCATAACCCCACTTGCATATTTATATCAAGTATGTTTGTTAACGTTTGGATATACAGAAAGTTCAGTACATGGAGTTGCTTCACTCTTTATTGAACTGTATTCTCAGGGTGACTTATCAGTTGGGAGGTAGAAAAGGGAAATTGTTGGTTAGGCAGCCAAGCATGTGAGATTGTCCAACACAAACAGAATTGTCTACCTTGGAAGTGTGAAAACATCAGTTTAAGAAACCTGACAATTTGAAGGATTCTTGTAAAGGCAAACAATTTTCCAATGAAGAGGAATGATGACGTTTGATAAGTCAATTTTTAGCCCCTGGAGGCACTCAGAAGTGCAGAAAAGCAATGAAATCGGTTGTGATAGGTGGTGATTTTTCCTAATGGATGCAACCAAGGAACAGGTTCCCATTATGAGAGAGACAGAAGTTCTGAGGTACTTTCCTGACGTTATCAGCAGCAGGTCAGCTGCCTTAAGGTAGAGAACAAACCTTCAGATTTGATCCTGAGACATGTTTGGGATAATTGAGCCAAACTCAGTGCTGCACAAAGGAATGATCTAGCTTCTGGCATGTATAAAAGTATAACAGAGAGAATAGTGGATAATCCTGATTTTAAAAGATAATACGTGAAGGTACCAGGGGTTCCGTAATGCTTCTAAGAGATGGTCTGAAGTAATAATAAGTGGTAGAATCATATTGATTAAGGTGAAGATGAGTGAAATCTGACAATTAAAATGAACAATTTTGGATTCAGATTTTAATTAGATATTTTTTCTGTTTTATGCCTTCTTTTCCCTTCAACTCCACTTTGGATGCCCCTCAGTATTTATCAAAAATATAAGCTCTAATTCCTGTGTCAGAGATAGAAACATATACTTTGGTTTTTCAATGTTTTTCTTTTCTACAGTTTTTGCTTGAAAGAGAACCCACATTAATCAGTTTAATCATCTTACTATTATTCATCCCTATTTTCACTTCATTTTCTTCCCTTAGTGGTGATTTATCTTTGGTAGAGATGAGCCACTGATGCAAAAGGGGGCAATAAGTTTGCTCCATTCTGGTTTTAGTTTGAGAATGTGATCCTGTTATTTTCATGTGGACTGTAGAAGCAGCTGTACCTCACTGTTTGAGATTACTTTCTATTCATTGTCATGTTTTGACGTGCCATAAAAGGAAGCATTATCTTTTTAAGAAATAATATCGGAATATCATTCTCTTATTTTGCTGTTTTCATTTTCTTGCCCCGTAGGAACACAAGGATTAGCTTTTGGTTATGTATCCAGTTAGTTTCCTTGATTTCTTGAACAGACAATGGCAGATGATGTAAGTTTTTCCACTGTCTCTTCCCAAACTTAAAGGTTTGCATTTTTGCCTGTTGCTCTGCAAGTCTTAACAACAAAATATAAAAATGCTGAACTCTGACACCAGTGCTGTAGTCTTCTTGTGAACTGATTATCTATTAATAATGGCCTCTTTCCTTCTGGTGTGCTCTCCCTAAGAAATGTTGCTCCTTTTTCCCTCAGGTTACAATCACTTGGTGAATGAGCTTCAATGCCCAGTTCCCCGTTGCTCAGTCCTCCCACAAATTATAATTACAATGGGACAATGCATTCCCTGCTCCTACACAAGGCCGTTCAACAAAGCTGGCTTTGCTCATCCTTCACCACCTCTAACGACTCTGTTTGCTAAATCAGCACTCCCCCCCGTCATTCACCACACAAAATACAAAACATGCGCCTGTTTCTGTGCGCTACCTTCTGACCACCTTCTCCTCTAAGTGGTTTTTATCCCTCCTCTGTCACTCACCTCCTGCCTGCCCTCACTCTCCTTCCTACTCCGGTCAAACTGGCAGAATTCATATGACTTCTATATTTGCTGCTCTGTTGTTCCTTTGAATCCTGAAGTCTCTGAAGATACACCTGAAAAGACAATGCAGAAAACGAGAGGAGTAGGGGGAAGAGGCAAATAAAAAAAAAAACCAAAGCCAGGCAAGGCAGAGTCACTTGGAATATGTAATAAGTTAAAAAATACAATGGAGAGAGTTTATATTTTTTCAGATGACTAAATGGAATATGGTACAATATTAGTAGAAATCATATTTCTTGGAGTTGAAAATGATCTGTAGACTTCTATTAAATTTGTGCTTACAAAATATGTAATTTTTTTAATATAATGTCTTAGCTTCTTCCAATTCATTAGCATTTCACTTAAGTCTTCAACCCTACACCCACTGTTGTAGTGGTTTTGTGGTTTTTTCCATCAACTCAGGTTCAAACCACCACATTTTTAATTATCATCCATTTCTATGCAGTGTTATCCAATGCAATAGCTCTTCAGACTTTCCAGATTAGTATAAATTTTAAGCTAACAATAGCATTAACATCTGAAAGGGTTTTTTTTTACACTTATGAAATGTAGTCTCCATTTGGTACTACATACCACTCCAGGCACCCTGAGACAGAAAAGGGCATTTCTTTTCCACCTATTAATATTCTTCTGGATGATTTCCCTGATATTTACATTCAATCTTTTCCAAAATAGAGAGTTCAAAACTAAAATACATCCTCCAGATTATTTCTTGTGCATCATGCGCTTTCTAAGACCATTCTGAATGAGTAGGTGAAGAATGTTTTCTTTAAACTGATCGTTTATTTTCTCTGTAAATTATTTCAAACGTAGTCAAAGTACCGTACGTTCTACTAATACAAAGTTGACCATTAGCTAAAGGAAGGACTGTTAATTTTATTGTAATTTTTTTCCTACCTCTAGAATACAAAAATGAGATTAATATGCCCAAGGTAGTGTATGCTTGAATTGTGGAAAGGAAGAAAAGCTTCAAGATAGAGGATACATCATTGGAAACAAACACTGTTCTTTGTCATAATGGGTTAGAATTAATGTATTCATCATATAAAAAAATAGACTTGAAGAAATAGTGAATTTTTAAAGGAATTTCAAATGGGAAAGGACACTTGAAAAACTTGGTAGGAGAGCTAGCTTGAGGATAGCGATAGTGAACTTAAATAACACATGAGAACTGTAACAAAAAAAGTAAGAGGGAAGTTATTTATGCAGAGACTGTAGGTGATCAAAATAATCCTGTGTTAAGTTTGCAGGGGGCTTATGTTTTTCCCCCTCCTTTTTTTTTCCCAAACTGAAAATACACTCCTTATTGTATGCACATATTTACTTTTTGGCATTCTAAAATTCCTGAAGTGGATTAATCTTGAGAAGGACTCTAAGGGAAAATAAGTGAACTATTCCATTATATCAATGTTCTTTTAGCTCTTGTAAGTTTTGTTATCAGAAAATTATTTGCCAAAAGAAAAACGTTTCAAAATTTCTAATTGGGAAAACATTTTGTAGAACCTGACAATGGTTAAGAGGAAATTTCAGAACAGGATGGCATCATACACTATTCTACTTGGCTTTGTGAAACTTCATTTTTAACATGTTGGGGAAAATTAGAGCAATTTACTAGAAGTACAGACCCAATGAGTGGGCTGACATTTATTAGCATAGCCCATGTGTGACAGGAGAGTAGGTAAATATCTTTAAGTATTATATTTCAAAGAAAGCAAAAGGTTACAAATTTCACTTTAACAGGGGCTCTGTCATTTGAAGTAATTCATGCATTAGTTATGCCACAGTAGATGTGACAGTGGTTACAGTGATACTTTTAGCTCATTCACATTCCACTTGCTGTGTAGCTCATAAGCTACAGACTCCCAAGCTGCTTGAGGACCTGATTCCTACAGAGCAGCAGAATAAAAGTAAGGCATCACACTAGGCACTCTGTGTCTGAAATGTAGTAAAATTTTGCAGCACGAAATGCATTAATGCATCTCACTGGGTTGTTCTGGAAAATGCTATTTCCAGTCATTTGCATTTCTGGAAACAATACAACCAAGTTGATTTGCTGTAGTACACCTTGTGTGTAAAGCATTGTGAGTATTTGTTAATGGGTGTGTGAACAATGTGAGCATCCTACCATGGACAGATAAGTTTCACCGTTTACATCTGCAGCACTGTATATGGGCATATCTTAAACTAGTTCCTGTGCAATCCTACGCAGAGCTGGATCCAAACTCATCTCTGTTTTCAGAGGTGAAACTCTGCAGCAGGTCTGGCACTTAGTGTGTAAGTGCCCGGTTTCTGAGGCTGAGATTTCAGGGAAAGTTTGCTTCTTACCTCTGCTGTTCTTGGCTGACAGGATTCTGTTTAAAATAAAGCAACCTGCTGAAGATGAGTGCTCTGAATCTTTTTATCAAGTGTCTGAAGCATTCCTCATTTTGTGAGGATAATGGATGTACTGGATCATTCTAATTTCTTGCATCTTGCCTACTTCAGTGTATTCTCCGTATTTAAGTAGTCTTTAGAGCATTCCTTGTTCTTGCAGTAGGTTAGTTTTTCTTGAATTTGCAAAAACATTTCTGGTGGTTTTTTGAAAGAAACTGTACTATCTTTTTTTAAAAACCTTAAATTTTGCATCATCCTGAGATTTTTTTTTTACATATATGTATTTGGGGTGATTTTCTTTCTTTGTGTTTGTTTCACATCTTCACTAATAATACAAAGTTCATTACAGAAAGTGTGAATTTCTAAGAGGCAAATAGGACAGGTATGGATGTGACACGTAGACTCATTGTGTCTGCTGTGTTTTGGTATAGCTTTACATTTATTTGTACCACTACATAGACAAAGACCTGCTGAAGAAATTATAACATGCAAATAATTGAACTTCATTAAAAAATGACCTGATTAAAGAGGAAAAAAAATCTCAGGAGATACTTGATTATCAAGTTCAATCACATAATGTTTTAAATATAAATATTTGAGGATGAATATTTATTATTGTGTATTTTGCCAACTAGCATGGAACACTTAACGGTACAATTAATGGTACAATTGGGTAAATTAATGGTACAATTGGCTTAAGTAAGAGTAATTTGAAATCATTATAAATGGGCTTAATTATTTCTAGAAATATCAGTTATTTACTAGGAACCTTAAGAGAATACGCTCAAATTAACAACTGAATATTCACAAACAGCAGACATGGAAATGCAAAGAAATAAACTCTCATTGTTTTTGTGAGAAGGAAGGATGAGAACAAAGGAACACTAGAATATGTCGGTTTAGATACTTCTGTAATAATGAATTTTTATGTGACTAAGGCACAATAACCTCATCTCAAATGTGCACATTATTGAAAATGGCTAAATGCCATTTAAATAATGATGTCTCCATATTGTGCATATAAATTGCACTGAAATCCTTCAAAAACTTAGGGATGTTTTTGAAAGGATGTTGACCTGCGTCAAAAACAAGATCACTAAATAGAATTGGGCGTTTTGTTACTTTTTGGCACCCAGTCATGAGATTATGGGCCCTGCACCACGAAGTGATACCACATTGAAATATTCAAGTTTCATGTAAAAGAAGTAAGTGCTAAGTGAATGTGAGGTGTGGGGGAAGAGAAGGAAACTACATGTTGCAAGTTATATGGAAGAGACTGGATTAAAATAGCTTGGAAATGAGAAGTTGAAAAACCCAAGAATTTTTCTTTTAGGAATAGAATTCTTTCTGGCCCCTTAAGCTAATAATTGCTTTTCATCTGTAACCCACTTGCACTTTTTAACACAGAAGTTTAGGCAACTACTGTAGCTAGTATAGACACACAATACTTTTTTTTTCTCCTACATCTCTTCTATAAGTTGTGGAAGCTTTTATATCTCTTTAGCCACTGGAGATACAATGGCTTTCCAATTTCTGCGCTCTGTTCTGGAAGAAGACTTAATGGCTAAGAGGATTGCAGAAGTGTGTCCTTGAGGGTCACCCAGGGGCCTACTGGCACTTTATTGCTGGTGGGGATGCACAAGAAGAAAATGATGCAGATTTCAGGGCAAGGCATTAGTGGTACACTTCCAACTAACAAATAATGCCAGGAAACAAAATCTAATGCCTACTGTAATATTTCAGAAGCTGTGTCCTATGAATGGCACCAAGATGCAGTAAAAGTAAAACCACTTTTTCCTTGACACAAGGCCACTTTATTTGATGCTTCTGTGGATAAAGCTGTCTTGATTCTTATACCTATTCCATAAAATAAATTAAGGTCTTATAAACAGTGTTTTTTCAGGATGAATCTGACGCTTACAGCCTCATATTGAATTTTAATTGATTCTGCTTTAACATCCTGTTGTTGATTTGAGACAGTTTCATTACAATTATTTGGACTATAACACTGAAGTATGTCTCTAGATGGATTTATTCTGTCAATTACTTTGCTGTGCAGAATGGAGCACATAAGATATCTTGCAGTGTTACGAGTGCTTTATTGTACCATGTGATTTGTATAAGAAACAGAAAGTCAATTTAAATGAACTGTAACAAAGGTTATTCCAATAAATTCGGTATATAGTTCAATGAATAATGCATTGCTGAAGGTGTTTAGAGATATAGAACATCAGCTAATTTTACTCACTGTCACTTATTTATAAAGTAGTGTTAGTTTTTCATGAAAGAGCAGAAAGCCCACCAGTTGTCTCCTGTGAATGTGTTGAGGCTGAGTAAGACCCAGCTGCCAGATTCAGTCTGAATCGAACACATTATAAGTTCTTGCAGCCATCATGCATCAGATAGTCCGCATTTAGATCGGTATATGCATATTTAACACACATAGTCCTTTCTAATTAGTAAATATTATGCTTTTTCTGAGGTGATTAAATTGGATTATATATCTCATCACAGAAATGGATTTACACACAGTAACATTAATCTCCTGTTTTCTACTGTTCTAACAAGCGCTTTAAGACATCTAAAATAAATTTCATATTCCAAGACTTGAATGCTTGTCCATCTGAACAAAATGACATGAAGTGGCCAGGTAGACTTTAACTACAGTGAAACCTAGCAATGAAAAATCCTCAGTGCCTTGGGAGGAAGGGGTTGAGTCTTGCCGTGCAACTGGTTCAGTGTATATTTACCTGTTAGAAGGACAAGTGACAGGAACTTAGCACAAAACTGAGAGTGTTTGAATGAAATAGCCCTGCCTGATGAAAAAGGGCCTAATCATCTGAAGAATACCTTGCAAGAAAATACACTTCACAGGATGAACTTCAGTTTTTCGGGATGAAGCTGTGGAGAGGTGTGTCCAGACTGCCAAACAGATTTTGGCTGTGTATGAAGAGATAGCTTCTAGTTTCCACGGCCAGCTACAGCACGGACAAACTGTCTGGTCTGTTACAAGTATGATGAGAACAAAAGATAAGGCATTTTATGATTTTTTTTTTTTATGCTGAAAACTCAAACCAGACTGAAAATCTTCTCCAGCTCTACTGCAGTGTACCCTCACTACTGCCAGAGATACTGACAGCAGCACCTGTATCTCTCCTTCCTAAGGTCACTTGTAAAAAAATGCTGACTGAATTTATCTCATACTGCAGTCTGCATTCTTCTGGCCTTGAATACTTGTAGTCCCAATATGCTTTGCAATTTACTGCTCCCAGACAACATTTCCCTCCCACTATTCCCAGTACAGAATGCACTCAGGTAGCTCCTTCTTTATCCCTCTGCAAGGAGAGGTGAAAGAACAATTCAGAAAATGTTTTCTTCTCAGAGTGTTTTTGCTCTTTTGTGCTACCTCTGAAAAAAGGATGCCGTTTTTTAACACTGAGCATAAAAAAATCATTATTTTTTAAATCTGGTTTCACAAGCAAGCAAAAATAATATTCAAAGAGTTAATGATTGCTTCTTTTTCTTTAACTGCTGTGGCAGATTGCCATATCAAGCTTTTTATTAGTAGACTGGTGAATGTCAAATATGTGTTTTAACACAGCAGATGCATGTTATTGGTTGGAATGCAACTCTGACAATAGTAGCATTTTGATTTACCAAATATTCAAATAAATTAGGTTTTTTTACTGTTTGTTCATTTAACTAGTGTAGAGTAGCTGATTGAAGTTTGACTTGAAAGATGCTTTAGTGGTGAGTTCTGGGTGAGGGACTTAGTTGTTTGAACAATGAGACATCAAATGCTATTAAGACTATTTAATGCCTAGCACCTTAAATAAAGTAACTCTTCAGTACTTTTATTCAATTGAAGTTTTCCATCAAATGCCTAGACAATGAGATCTAAATTCCACATGAGATTTGCAGTTACTAATGAGAATAAATATGGAAAATAAACTTTAGAGTGAGTGCAGTTTTGAACGCGTCAGGAAACATCAACTGTTTATTCAACATAATATTTATCACTACTGAAGTGAAAATTGTTTCATACATCTTTCCATTGAGAACAACTTTTGTGCGAGTCTTGAGGCTCAATAGTAAAAATGTTGCAAAACTTAGAGTGTAGGGAACAATGTTGTTGGTATACTGTAAGAAAAAAATTACAAGGTCAAGACTTACCTAAAAGCATGTAAATGACTTGCAAAATCATTAAAATATTCAAACTGAGATAAGAAAGGATAGGTTCATATCTTTCATGGTTTATCTGATTTGATTTCTGTAGTTTCCAATTTCGGTTCTAATAACACCACATTCTGTTCTAAAATTTTTCATTTTTGAGTAAAGCTTCCATTTCTTTTTTTTGTTATGAACATATGTCTTTCCCTTTTTTTCTAGTTAACTTTCATTTACCTATTGTTTTCACTATTTTCTTCCATCTAGAATGGAAATATTTCTTATACACTGCATTCACAATCACCATCTTCATTATTAATCCTGGAAATAGCATTACTAATGGGCTCATTATAATTTTTGTCACTTGAAAACAAGTTCATTATCTGATGAGATGCAATTCTCTTCATATGCATTTTAAGATCCTTGATTTTCTTTCTTTTATAGTCTTTGTAGACAATCCTTCCTCATGGTCTGTAAAGAAGAAACTTTATGAATAGATTAAGATTCTATTTATTCCTTGTGAACTTTTCATCTGTTACTTGTCTGTCTATATATACTTGTGGAAAGAAATTTCTCTAGCACTTGTCAATTTAGTTTTTTAAAATTAGTGTTCTTAATTGCTTAGGTTCTCTGTGTTGAGCTGGATAGCTCGCTTTAAAGGTCTTTGAGGTCAACAAAAGAGAGGTTCTACCAAAAATAAATGTTTATTTTACATGGGGCATTCCCTCTTATCTCAACCACACATTCATATGCAATTCACCCATTTTGAGGTATCTTTAGGAGTGCCTTATATAAAACCCAAACGTTTACCTCTTTTCTCTTGGTGCAGTTCTGTTGACTTGGAGTAACTTGTATCAGTTAACCTGACCAGACTTTTTGAGTCCTTGTGCACTTTTGTTTAGTACTTATAGGTAGATAGATCAATTATAGGTGCCTCAAAAGAAGAATAATTTAAATTTTATGATCTGGTCCTCACTCAGTGTGTGAATACAACTGTGGATGGAGATGCATATGTAAGCACTTACACACAAATTAAAGAAAACCACCCAAATATTTGTCTGTAGTCTTCTGGAGAAAACATTCTTGTTTCTTCTGCACCAAGTCAGACAATTGATTTTTTTTTTTTTAAAATTTGAAGTATGGGTCATAAAATCAACAGAGCAGGTGCTGCTTAGTGTAAGTTGGCTGCTAAGTTAAATGAGAGAGAATGAAAGACATAAGCCCAGACAATTTCACTAATAACGTATTAGTTAAGCTCCCCCCAAACCCTAGTGAATTTTTTACATACAAGCTTGTAAATTTTTAAAGCATGACATTGTAATGCTGGATAGAAATGTAGGATTTAAGGGATTTCAAATTTACTAGTATAACTTAATCACTAAGGAAATACTCTAGAGTCCATATAGTATTGAATGTAGTCAAATGAAATAACATATTGCAAAGAATTATTGGAATGTGAGCCTCTGTTCTACTAGAACTTGAGATATTTAAAGACATTCTGTCAGCTTAACACAAATATAATTTTATTAATTGACTAGCATCATATATTTGTTGAATATCTGTCTGGAAAAAAGTTCTAGATGATTTGTATAAAATGAGATTTATCTTAAATTAAACCCTCATTAATCAATCTTTCTCATAAAAGTATATGCTTGGCTTTGAATATTTGCAAGGAGCAGAGTCAAATGGTATTCTCTGAAGTGCTTTAATTTTACTTAAGATGAAACATTTTACTTCTAACTTACTTAATTTAAAAAGATGTATTGCAGAAACCTGTGATGATTTGTCAATCAATCCAAATCCTGAAATGTGACAGAACAGATACTTTTGTGCTGTGATAGGATGTAATAATTATGAAGAGTTCAGGAGAAGACTGGCTTGTTAGTTTGTCTTAACTTGTTAGCATGGCAGTTAAAAGAAGAAATTTGAGGAAAAAATGCCGTAAAAGGAGAAAATAAAACCTTTTTTGTTTGTTATGAAGTAGCATCCAAAATAATCCATGTATTAAACAAATTCTCAAAGAGATTTTTTTTTTTGAACACTTGTCCCACCCTTTTTTTTCCTTCCACTGAAAACTAAGACTGTTCTAAGGGCCTTCAGTGGGTCGCTATCAGCAACTGGCTCTAAAACACCGGTAGTTTTCAACGAGGCTGTTGCATGGAGACCTGCAAGGAAGCTGCAGTTTTAAGAGTGTAAATTGTTTTACCCATACCGCATCTGGTTTAACAAAAATAACCACAAATGCTTGTGTTTGGAGAACAGAAGTAAACACAGGATGAGTAATCCCAGTTCTGTCTTCCTATTTGTTTGCTTATTGGCAACTTATTCCTTTGTTAGCAGCTAACAGGGGACATCAGACCTGGGGGTTTTTCCCATTTTCTGAACAGGATTTTTCCTTCCTGCTGACGAAAATATTTTTTTCCCGCCTCTCTATTGGAAAGGAATGTGTGGTCCTTGGTAGGTTTGGTTGGGTTTTTTTTTTGGTTTAGTTTTTTTTTTTTTGCCTTGCTTGTGTGCTCAGCAAATATTGGGGGGGCTGGGTAATGCTCTTGGGTTTGTTGGCAACATACGGTTCTGCAAGCAAGTGCCAGGTGATGCAGATGATGTTAAAGATGTACTGCCAAACACTTTAACCTGTGTAAGGACACTAATGGTAGGAACTGTAAGATGCCAGCAATGCAGGAGATCAGCAACAGCAATGAGTAATGAGGCTCGTAGCTGTTTATCTTCTATATTGAAATGTTGTTAAAGTCACAGGCCCTCAATTGTCACTGATTACAAAAAGTCAGCTTTTTTGTGCTCCCACGTGTAATTTTTTGCGTTTTTCTATGTTAGGTGTAGTTCATGATGTTTCATTTACTCTCTTGGTATCTGAACTCTGATTCAAGTTAGAATTTATCCAATTACGTGGGTTAAATTCAGATCAAGATGACAGGACACAGGGTCAGAAGATGATTGTTTCTCTTTCACTTCATGCTGTCTGTGTGAAGAACAAATTTTGCTTACAGAACGAATTCCTGAACTGAACTCGTTAATCTGAACTGACCTATGCTACATTTGGTAAAAATCCCAAGTCAATCACCTTTTTTATGTGCTATTTCTCTCTCTCACACATATGTATATAATTTTTGTATGCAGATTTCATCATCACTACCATTGCTGATTCTACAATAAAGCTTCTGGATTTTTCTTAATTGAAAATTTATCTTAGACTCCAACCAGACTGGTTTTCATTCTCCTTATTGCCTTCTATTATATGCCAAGTTATTTGGGAAATAGTCAAGTGTTATCCCTAATCCAGCTGTTTTTATTAGCTCATACTTATTTCAGCTGAGGCTGTATGATTTAAAGCCTGCCTTTTCCATGAGAATGTTTTGGATATGCATGCTTACACACATGCTTACTCACTCTTAAAGTTTAGAGGGGACAACAAATCTTTTTTTAGTATGTCCTTCATGCAGAAAAATTAACGTGGACCATTGAAGTCAATGCTATTTCATAGCTGACATCATACTGTTTGTAGTTGTTAGAGTTGCCCTTTGAACGGGTTTTTGGTTTTTTTTCCCCCAAGTCTAGGAAGTAGATATACAGATATAAATCTCATATCCTCTAGAGGTGTAAACTATACATTGATTTCAGTAATAACCATGAAAGTTTGTATGCATGAACCAAGAGAGATTTAAAAAGTAGGAAAGCGTGTAAAGGAAGTGAAGACTTTGTGCTAAATGGTCAGCACCTTTTCCAGAATAATCTTAAATAGAGGCACAAAGAGTAAGAAGAAAATATACTCAAAAAAAATTATACCAGTAAAACTATACAATAAGAGGCTTTGCAAAGTACTGTATTCAGCTGACAATACACACACATGTTATGGCTAGGAATTCAATAACTTTGCATAGCAGGTAGTTTCATACAGCAAGATATTTCTATCCTCAAAAAAAAAGTGTTTTACCTTCTCAAACATATCCTCTTAACAAAAGAAATTAATTAGAATATAGATGAAAAATATAGACAAATTAACCATCATGGGATCTGTAATTTCCAAAGTAAATTGCAATGATTCCTTAGAGATATATTGGAGAATTGTGACGGAACAAATAAAGGTCATGGTCTTAATGATTCAAAGTAGAAGTCAATTTCTATCCATGATATAGTTCTAATTAATATAAGTAGTTAAAAACAATACTCTAAAACAAATTATAAAAGTAGAGAAAAAAGTATTCTAATAGAAAAAGTGGTTTTGTAAAATATAAATCTTCGCACCCCTCTCGAGATCAAATTTCTTCAGTTCAAGGAGAAGTTCCCATAACTTAACCTCATGTGTTTCTACTCACATCAGTTCCTGAATGACCAATTTTGTGTCATGGTCTTGTTTGGAATTGCACCTTCTATTTTGCCTTCCTAACGGACAAAGTACGACTTTGCAAAAATCACAATAGAAAAGGCAACATACTGCTTATCCTTGGGTGAATCAAACTGCTGAGTGGCACTTGTGCATTTGAAGCCTCCCTGTATGCAAATGGTTTAACAAGGGGATGAGGGATTGATTATATACCTGTATTTTACCAAAAGATGTGTACAGAAAATAACCTTTTTTCCTAGTCTACAAAAGGTAACCCAGGACCACTTTGTAGAAGCCTGTTAAATGATATTTTCTTTTTGAAAGCATTTTATTTTCTAGCTGAATCCCAATATTACTATTGATAGGCTGTTGAACTGTGCAGCATGAAATATAAGTAATTTTAGAGTATTTATGTCAGTATATAATACTCTGGTTAGCTCACGTTGCAGTTCCACTAGATATTTACATGGAACTTATTTTAACAAATATATTAGTGGGTAACATGTATTTTACCTTATTAGTCTCAAAGGGAGCTGAAACTGTATTGGCAGCACAATTTAGCAATTATAATATGCCGCTTTCCGAAATTAATCACTTTTATCTGTATGTTCTTAAACATCTTCTGCCTGGCGGATGAATGCCATTCATCACTCTGAAATACTGTATTGTTGTTGTTCTCCTGGGCACTATTCAAGCATGGTGTACATGGCATGCCTTTTAAACAATTATCTCCCGATCTTCGAGACAGAAGGAGAGTGTAACATCCCAATAAGGTTCTTTTATGGCTGTTACTCCAGAATAGAGTTGCAGTTTTGACAGGGTACATGTGCAAATACCTGATCCTGAAGTTCCTGTGGCTTAGTGAGCCGTTTGCTGTGCCCAGGTTCCAAACCAAGCTCTTCTCACAGCAGAAGAGGTGCTGGCAGGAGTGTCCTTGCCATCTAGAGTGGTGTGAATTTCTTGACCTTAGGTGTGCACACACAGGGCTTCCTCTGGGGTGCTAACGCAGTGTCCATGGGTGGGTGGGAGAAAGGTAGCAGTTGTGTAATTCCTAGCAGGCATGGCAAAGAAAATGACTGTGTTTTAATTTTGTGATACAGTTTTGATTTACAAATAGAGAAAGCCCAGAAGAATTTTTTTTGTGTGTGATTAGTGCAGTTTTTCCCTTATTTTCTTTTCTCTTATGCAGCCCGGAGAATGATACTCATTACATAATTACAGTAAGTGGGATGGTATCTCCTTAGTAGCTTTTGTCTTGTTTCGGAAGCCTACCACTGCAGAGACAGGCAGGATGGCTTTGCTTGCTTTCTGTCTGAGAAATCACTCGTTCCAGCATGTCCAAATGGTCTCTTCATAAAATCTGTGCAGTTTAGCATAAAAAAAAAAACCACGTTATTTCTGATTCTAGAGAAGTTGCTAAGCATGGTGATACTGCTGTAGCAGTACTCCTGGCTTCACAAAACACAACTCCTGCCAGAAACATTCAAAAGTAAGTACCAATTTACTCTTAACAGGAAATAAGTAACTGTTGGAATATAACAGTGTTTTTTCATTTTAAGATCTTGGTTAAAATTTCCAGACTGAGACAGCACGAGTGAGAGAGATCTGTGCCCATTAAATACCAACACTTTGGTGTTGCGTGCTCTGAATAAAGATGATGCATGTGGTAGCAGCAGTGCTCTGTAGCTGAGTGAGGGTGGTGCCCTCATTTTATTTGCACCAATAATATTCTGGTGCAAAAATTAGTAGTGAACTGAAATTACAAGTGTCCAATGTGGGGGGCTTGACTCTTTTTTTTGTGTTGAAGGAAAAATGACCTATCCAGAACACAGATTCTGCTTCTCCTGAAGTCACAGTAGTATCAGTGAATTTACTGGCATGAAAACCAAGAGAGAAAAGCCGAAGCAAAGTACAGTTAGCCTAGTGTAAATTTGAGTTTGTAATGAGGAGGATGACAGATCTTTGCCACAGTGCTGATCAAATTGTTTGCTTTGTAATTCATCTGAACACCAGAATTTGATTTTTTTTCCCGTGTAATTTTATTGTGGAGCTTTAACCCACAAAAAGCTAAATTGTTCCAAGTGAATTGCTTTACTAATAGATATTATGTAACATGTCTGCAAGCACTTCTCCCTGATATTCAGACCTTCACATAAGATCAGCTGTGTTCAATTATATGGTCAGATTTTGGCATGAAATATAAGGGATTTTTAGAAAGTCAGAAATATTTTTCCCTTGAGACTTAAAAGGACCAGTGTCTTTCAACATAAAAGGAAAACAAACCAACAAAATTCCTGGATTTAGATATCTAGGCATTCAAAATCTGCAATTAAGATTTGATCGCTGGGCTAGAGGCTGAAGCAGTTGAAAGAAGTCTGAGCTCTTTTGAAGTGTCACAGGCCTAACAGTTGGCATGGTAGACAGCGTATATTCAAAATCTGGAAGGCATCTGACAGCACATCACGTAAACTATAGCTGCAAAACTGTGAATAAATGGTATTCATATAGTTTACAATGTCTCTGTGTAAAGTAGGTTGATACTGTTCTGAGACTGTGAGTAAGACATTTTTAAATAACTGGTACAATAAAACTGCATTTAAACACAGTTTTGCTGCAGTCTTCTAAAAAGGCAGGTCAGAAAGTGGTGATAATGGCCACAGTACAGATTGCATCTACGAACTTGTATCAAACTCTTTCAAGTAGCTATTTTTGCCTGTGTTTTTCCTTGGTCTGTCTAGCACTAGATAAAGACCCGTGACTTCAACTCTGAATTTTTTTTTCTTTCCCTGAACTTTTTTCCCTCTTGGAAGGCTTGGTGAAGTCAGTGCCATCTTTCTTGACTCATTTTATTACTTCTGGTATCAAAACTGTTATTCATAATTATCACCTGTATTGCAGATCCCTAAATGTGCTCTCTACAATTTGCCTATCACTTACCTTGGAAGTTTAAGACAAATTTTCTTCAACTTCTATTTTAAAGGCAATCTCTTCAAGGTTGCTTATTGCTCAGTTAGTGAAAACAGAAAAATATATTTTACATTATATGGGTTGGGAGAATTACCCAAATCTGTCAGAAGCAGCAAGAAATGAGGAGGTAGAAGATAAGGCACGAGGTCCAGGCCCGGAGCAAGCTTTTTAAAATGATAGAGGATCTTTGGCATCAGTGCAGTGCCTGCTCTTATTCTCCTGTATTACGCAAAGCGCTTCAATTTATACACGAAGAAAAAGGAAGAGCCAGTGGAGTGGCAGCACAGAAATTAGGACCTCACCAGAGACCTGTTCCACTCCTTCACTCACCTAGATCCAGTGCATCAGGAACACCAGCCTGTATTAAATCTCTAGCAGCAGTGGCCACCACTTTAGGAAGAAGTCACCCCCTTATTCTGGGACATCCTGTAACAATTGATGTCTCACATGAGGAGGAAGTACTGTTGGAACAGTGTGCAACACAAACATTGAGCAGCCTTTGGGGGTCAGGTGGAGGGAAGAATCCTGAAGTGTGATGTTATTTGTGCCAAAATCAACATTTTAACTATTGATGTCAGCCTTCAGTAGGGGAAGAAGTTAAGAGGAGACAAAAGTTAGTGTGTTCCCTTTGACGTTGATAAAAAGCTCTGTAAGGAATTACATATAGAGAATTGCAATACAGCTGCATTATTGATGGTTCCTTGATCTATGATAAATTTTTATTGCATACTGTTGACCTGCACCACTCTATTTCTTGTTCCATTCCATATTTGATGGCTACGCTATCTGAAAAAGCATCACCCTCAATTACTCTTCTTATTTTTTCCTGTGCTGAACTTGTTCTCTTTGTTAGGTTCTTCTTAAAAGTTTGTTTTCTGCATGGGAGTTCTGTATTGGTTAGTTCTAGTGTTTTAATTCAGATTATAAATGAATGATTGACACCAGGAGAATACAAGTTTGAATTAGACTAGAGCCATGGAGCTTGGCAGCAGTAGGTTGTGGAGGGAATTAAATTCTTTAAAAGTTGTGTGGTATTCTTTCCTGTTATTTCTTGTGTTGCATGGGGTTTTTTTTTCCCTCCAGCCTCCCTGTTAGTGAAATGTATTACCTTGGGCCTCAATGAACAAGAAAATAAAAGGATGGAGAAGGACAATTTAAATTTCTTTGTGTTCCCTCTTAACATTTTTTACTTTAGAGGAAAAAGAATATAGCCTGCCTGTAACCTGTGGCCTAAGGTCACGTTTAGGCCCTTATTCCCTTTAAAAGCAAGGTCTGCATCACGTTCTTTTGCATCTGTCTCCAAATATGTGTAAAGGCCATAAATGGAGGACAATTGACATATTCCCTAGGAAATAATGCAATAGGAACGTGTTTGATTCTGCAGCCCTAATAACAAAGGAAGGATAGTTGCCTGAATAAGAAATGCAAAAATTGCAGAATTTGCAGGTATAATCCTTAATAAGATTTTTGGACGTATGAAACAAATTCTAAGCAGAAAATGAATTCTGTTTCTATTGTTAAAATGCTTGTTACAGCATCTTTTTATAATTCATGAATGTTATTTTGAGTATGATATCCAGAAGTAGTCCTGGTTTATGTATGTGAATCTAGAGAGAAATACACACATGACTTGAGTTAATTTGAGTTATTAGGATAGCTTTTAGGCTGGGAAATGTAGCAGATGCTTACTCTTAATGGCTCAAATACAGAACTGAGTGGCTGGTGCATGGATAAGTGGAGTACACTTAGATAAACTAGCAGCAGAACATTAAGGCTCTCTATTTCCCTCTTAGGTGGAAGGAAAGTGCTTCTCTATTCTGTAATGTAAATGAGCTTGAAATATTATCCCGGTCTTGTTTATAAGTGCAAATACTCTCAAATATTCTTTTACAATAGTCAGTACTATCAAGAACCACATAATTTTTAAAATCACACTAATTAAGCTACTCCTTTTGATATCTACTTTTTAAAAAATTTTCTCAAATAGTGTCTAACTCCTTTTTATTTTCTAAGAAGATATTTAAACATGGATCTCAAAATGTGTAGTTTATACAATATATCCGCCATACGCTCTTACTGCATTGGTGTTAAGTCGATTTAAAATAACCTGCAAACACCAATTTCTATTTTTCCATTTTGACCCTCACTTTGCATGTGGCTAGAATAATTCCAGGAAATGCAAGCATAATGACATTAGTGGCAAACTGTGGTTGGTCTTCCCTCTCAGGTGAAAATGCTCTTAAACCATGTCAGTGTGCTCCTTTTTAGAGAAATGCATTCTACCACCCATTACTCATTCTGTCACTGAAAGGCAAACATTAAACACAAATCATTGGTTTTCTTTTTTAAATCTACCTTTTTTAAAAGCAGTACCTCTATCAATGATAAGAGGGCTGAAGAAAATTGAACCCATATGCCAGTGGGAGAGCTCTTTAAAGACCGTGGTTTCTAGGGCTGGCTAATTTGAGAACCACAGGGACAATAAAAGGACAAATGCAGACATGTTTTTCTTGACTTTAACTATCTTAAGACAGTGATGGTAGATCAAAGTGTTGAGAATGTGCAGAACATGTCAGCACCCAAAGTCCTCAAGTAGCCTCCAAAATCTAAATATGGAATCACATTGTTGATTTGAATATTGGTTTTGACTTTCCTCTATGTTTTAAAACATGTACTGAGAATTGTAGAAGGCATATTTTCTACGAGTTCTCAGGAGCCAACCTTAAAAATGAAAATTGGTTCATGTTTACTTTACATACAGGCATGGTGAAAAGGGGAGCAACAAGCTCTCTTCTTGTGTGAAAACATCTTTGTTACTTTATTTGCATTTTACCCTTGTAAATGCATATTTCTTGTAATAAATCCATGTCACTGTGCCTTGAAAATAGTCATCTTTCATCTAAAGTCAGCTCAATGCTATTCTTTACTTTCTAGACCTGACTAATTGCCAGAATATATTCCTGTTTTTCACCATTCCCCCAGCTGGGATCTGTTATATGTTGGTTATAAAGGAAAACGGGAAAGTTGCTAGTATTTTCTCCATCTGAATATTTAAATTAACCAACCTGTGCTGGGAAAAATGATACTTTCGCTTTTGAGGGTTAGGAAGGAATGAAATTCAAACTTTACATCTGCTAACAGAAGTTTGGGATGCTATTCATCATATTTGTCCTCAGGAAGAGAGCAGTCCAACACAGCAGTTTGCAAAGAGACTAATAAATTGCATGGAAGTGTAGCCTCAGGCAGGAATGGATGGATAGAAGCTCATCTCCCATGCACTGCTCTTTGCTGCTCTCGTTAGTAAGCAGCATTGTTTTCCATAGCTCTTCTGGGAAAACCACCAAATTATCAATAATATGTTAACATAATTCCCCAAGGAATCAGGGGCTGGAGGGACAGAACTGCTCATCCATTGATTTGTCGCTATGCCTTGTGTTCAACTAGAGTACAGATATTTAGGATCTGTATGTTTTGAAGATTTAATTTGTATTTGCATTTAAACCACAATCCTTTACATTCATCAATCACTTCATAAAATGCTTTAAGCTGTGGATCTTTTTATCTATTTATTCCAAAATTTCTAACACTTACTTCCCTTTTGAGAAGGAAATGCACTGTTGCCTGAGGCTTTTAAAAACTAAGTGCTTTCCTGAAAGCTGCACCCCAACCACATTTTCCGTACTTCCCATGGAAATGAAGATATAATAAAATAAAACCTGTTCTTCATCAAGGTTGCCTCAGACTATGATGTTAGAAGCAAAAGCCACACATTTTCCCCAGTTCTTAATGCATTATATATACAAACACATTTGGATACATGTGTATGTAAATATTTATCTTTATGCACGCGTCTCTGTGTATGGTATCTCCATGGCCCTTCAGCTGGAAAAGTTTGTTTCCTGACAAAATACTTGGAAAGATTCATTCTTTACTTTCCAAAGATTACTGTGGTTTGACCTTGGCCTATGAGTTCTTAGACAGATTTGACTTCAATGCTCAGGAAATCAATGTCTCTGCCAAAACCATATTCTAAAACATAACTGACAGCTGCGTTCTTTCCAAATCTTGCCTATGAAAGAACCCTTGAAAAAAAACCCAAACAAATTTAAACCTAGAATGCAAGATAAATTTACTTATCTTGGCAGAAACTTGGAGGTTCTTAATTAATTGTAAAGTGAGATTGACTGTACTCGACAGGGACACCAGGAATAGTGATTTCTCTTGAAGAGCATTACTAATAAAATGGAATGCTGGTTTGAAAAGTTCATTTTAATTTTTTATGTACAAGATGTTAATAACTAACTTTATTATATCAAGTGACTTTGGAGTTCTGCTGCTTCTGGAATAAGCCCTTCTTCTGGGAGAGCCAAGCTAGTTTTGTTTGTTTAGTGTGTCTAGTTGGTTTTGAATTGCCAGTATTTTAAAGGGTTTTTTTGATCATATGGTATAGCTAAAAGATACATAATATGTTTTTTTGTGCTTTTGGTTTTTTGTTTTAATTTCATTAAGGGAAGGTTTTTTGCTGTTCATTGGTTCAAAGCCCCTATACCATCCTAAAGAAGTCTAAAGGCAGGTCCCAGGAGTGTCTACCAAACTTCCAAAAATTTGCCTTGCAAAAAGAATAAATGGCCTGAAATTGCCTTTCCCACTTTCAGCATCCTCACGTTTACATAGGAAGAATTAACTTTTTTTCATATATGGGCACTTACAGTTTCCTCTTGTGTCCTTCTCCATCCAGAACCAGGAATTACTATGTAGATAAGGGTAAGAAAAATCCTCAGAGCAGTCAGAGAAAATAACTTTGTGGCACCACGGAGTATAACTGCAGAAATATGACCTTGTTTTTTTTCCCACCCCTCTTTCTTTCCCCTAATTTTGAGAGAAACCCATTTTTACCCAATGTTTATTTGTTTGTCTGATACGTCATCACTAAACTGGTTTTAACAGTGAGATCAAAGACAAGTTTATTCTATTTGGAGGTAGTTTAGCACCAACTGTGCTGCTCGTAGGTCCGAGAAGCAGTGTGGGTGCAGGGAGAGTGATTCCAGGTCATGAGCTGATATTTTCTCCAGATGCAACATGATGGAAATACATCCACAGTATGATGTGGATAGAACAGCTGACTAAGTGGAATTAAAAAATTAGTCCCTTTTGCAGCACATACATGGTGTAGGGCCTATTTTGAAAGCAGGAGTACAGTAACTAAATGCTTGTCTATCCCTGTGCTCTCCCAGTGACTAAGCGTGCATTTGTCAGTAGAATTAAGCTATATGCTGTTTGAAAGTAGGTGTTAAGTTCTTACTTCTATGCTTGTTTTATGAGAACATTATCTAGGGCTCAAGTAACAAACTTTAGAATCAAAAAAGCGCGATAGAAACACTAATCTCTAAAAGTTTGGATGACCTCTGCACCAGCACTTGGAAGCAAGTGCACATTTTTAAAACGCATCACGTATTTCAAACCCATTAAAACTTCAGATAAAAACACTAATAAATCCCAAATTTCAACCCTAAACATTTTCAAACAGCTTCAGCCTCACTCTTTTAATGCTGTCATACTTTTTTTATCTCTATTTTCCACAAGCACATGGAAGACTGCTTCTCTTCATGCCTAAACAGGCTTCAGCTTTGATAGGATTGAGTAGTCTAGTTGATGCCTAAAAGGAGTCACTATCCAGAAAAGGGTTATTTTCTGCCCTTGCCACTTTCTGCCTCATGGATCTTGACACAGTAGTCATTACTAAAGGATACAGGTCATTTAAGAGGGAAATAGGGACATCTGCTTTCTCTGGTCACGCAGTTGCCATGTTAATGTCCTTGTACATGACTGAGAGATTCAGCTCAGCTTCGTTCTCTACCTGAGGTCATTCTCATGCCTCTGTTGAGTTGGGTGTAGTGATTTTTATGTAAGACATTTTCCATAATTTCTTTAATATTGAGAGAAAAGGGGGAAACCAAGTAGATGAAAGGGAGATTAAGATACCATAATCTTGTGCACATCACTGGGCAGGAGAATCCTATCTTTCATTTACTACTCCAAAATTAATTCAGAAATTTTGCTCTAAAAAGTCACTTAACTTTAAACTCCTCTTGCACTAAATTGAGCTCTTTTCTCTATTTTCTTCTAGCAATAAACTCTTAATCACAAAATGCATCATGTGAGCTCTTTGACACAGCCAAGACAAAAAAAAGGGATTCATTACCATCACCACTTCCACCTTTTTCTCCCTGCGACCCCACACTTTTTAATGAGCTTTTAGCCCCACTATGAAACTTACGGTCTTGCTCTGTTTTCTAATTATGACTTATGGATTTTGTCTTGATGCTTTTATCGGTGTTGCTGGCAAATTTCTGACTTACACCCTTTAGTCCAACTTGAAATTAATGACTAGTTCCAGAGGAAAAAATCCATTTACCCGGTGCTGAAGCAGCCTGCCAATCTCAGGAAGAAATCCTCTGAGAAAGCAGAGCTCTTTTCCTCTTTGTCTGAGGAGGAACGCCACGCATATTCAAGTAAAGGGTAGTTCTTTCATTTCTTTGCAAGCACCAAATACTATCACCACCAGAGCATTGTGCTTAGAATGGTAGGGCTTGGTTTGGGGTTTGGTGTACGTTGGTTGGTTTTTCTTGTTTTGTTTGGTTTGGTTTTTTTTTGGTTGGTTGGCTTTTTTGTTGGTTGGCAGGCTGGTTTATTTTGTAAGACCATCAGCAGGACTTGGAGGGCTGTTCTAGTGACTTTTGCAGTTCTTCATCTCCCAAGAAGAAGCCCTGGCTAAGTGAGGATCAATAGCAAAGCCCAGGAGATTAGGGAACGCTGTGGGTCTGGCAGCAGGCGAAGCTGGGGCTGAGTGGTCACCTTGTCTTGGCTGCACATCAAATGCCTTCCTCCACCCTGAAGTGAGAGTGAGTCTTGTCTCCTCAGGCTATGGCTGTCGGGAAAGGAAACTGCTTAAGGTGTTACTTTAAGGGAAAACGGCAGTTTGCATGTTCTGTGTGAACAGCAGTATTTCTCCACATACAGGAATCTTACCAGTGATGCTCTCGGAGAATGAGAACCAACCCAGAGCTGTTTGCTTGGGATGAGAAGGGTCAGCAATATAACTGTAGGCTGTGACAAGGTAAATAGGTATTTGAAATTTAAAAAAAAGGAAAAGTGATCCGTCTGACAGAAACTGTAAGAGAGATAGTAGGATTTTAAAGGTAAGCAACTGAGGTTTAATGGAAGATCTGAGCTGAAGAATTTTGCTAGTGAGATACAGTTTTATTGCTTGTGCAGTTTGAGTGGGTGTCTGTGGAAGTTTGTAAACCTGTAGAATTGGTCTTAGATGTCCCTAACACACCAACTTTGATTCCACATCTCTTTTAAAGGCTATCACCTAGGCAGGAGAGTTGCTTGTATTTCAGTCCCTAATCATCTTCTCACAAAGGCTGCCCCTGCTGCCCACCCTCCCCATCCCAAGAAACAACCTTGCCACATACAGACAATTCAGGCATTTTTTGATTTACTTGGTGATTGATCAGCTCACAATGGCCTTTTCTTGCAGTGACCATCACCGGGGATGTGAAGGAGAAGGGCAGATCAGAGGCAGTGCTTAACTAGCAGGTACTGCTGGAAATTCAGGAGTGTCTTGGGGAAAGCTTCAGGGTGGTGGTAGGATGACACAGACATAGCCACAATCCATTTTACATATAGGAATGTGCTGATATTTAAACATATTTTCGAAGGATCTGCTTTGGATAGCAGTAATACTGATGTTCCTACAGTAGCAATTGTCATTCTCCAAAAAAGAAGAGCTAAACCAGAGATGAACTGGAGAGAAAACATATTCAAATATTATTGTCATCTTTCTGCACCTCTATACTGAGATGAATAAAAGTAGTAGAAGGAAAATTAATAATGAAAGTTGAGCCTGGCAAAGCTGAAATGAGAGAGGTATCTTTCACACAACAGTATTAGATGTTTCTTTAGTCCTTGCTTCTTCACTGAGTCTCAGGGAAAGCAGGATCTTAGTTATTTTGATGGTGTGAGGATGTGGGGCAGGAAAACAGCCCTATTAGTCCAGTAACTTTTAGGCATCGACTTTCAGCTGAAAGGGTGTAAATACAAGATAATTTTCCCTATGAATATTGAGGCCTGCTCATGTCATTGTTTCTTTCAGTGTTTACAATAGCATTTAACAGTTGCTATATCTGTTTAATGTTTTTATTCATGTTTGGATGGCAAACAGATTCACAAGCCAATCTTGTGGATTAGTTAATTTCTAAACACCCTTGATGAACTCTCTTTAGAATTCCATTTAACAGAACCATAATTACTCTGCTTCTGTGTGCATATACAGCACCTGACAGGCTGCTTGAGGCTCTGATGTAAGCCAAGGACACAGGAAGAGCTAAGAGGTTTTATTCCTCTTGAAGTACTACTATGCAGTTTTCCAATGAGGCAATTTCTGAGCAGAAAAAAAAATTATAATGGTAGCCATGGTTTACTGCTGTAAAGAAGGAATATGGCACATAGCTTAAAGGAGTGCAAGGACCCTGCCTCTTGAATAGAAAAGTGAAGGAAATATAACACTTGCCTTGTTTCTTCCTATTCTGTGGCAAAACTCTCCAGTTTTCTGATCAGGAAGATGTGGATAGCAACACTTCCCTTGTTTAGTGATATTTTGAGAGCTGCATATAAGCAACCTGGATATCGACTCTTTGCTTGGGAATATTTTCCTATGAGCCTGTTCTTGTTTTGCTCAAGCTTTTGGTCACAACACATGAAAAATAAGTTTCTAATTCATCACCACCAAACCCTCTGGAAGGACAAATCATAATCAGTTGAGACATCTTTATGCCAGATGCTCTCCTTTAAGAGTTTGAACACTGTTCATAGGGTGTCATTATCCAGAGTGGAAGTGTTTTTGCTGATGATAGTACTAGAACTTGTGACTGCCATTTCATGTGATCCTAATGATCTTGAGTCAAGAATGGACTTTAAAAAACACACTTAAGCATCTAATTGTATTTTAGACAACTGGATATTTTAAAAGTCATATTAAGTAATTCTACTTTAACCTGTACTGTGTAGATCATCACAATGTCTTAAAAGGGAGGCTGTTTTAAACATTTATATTTATTTTTATTCAGACAAACACAGAAACTACAAAGAAACTACAGAAATGGCTGTGGAAGGATTGTATAACAAGTTTTATTTCTTGTGATCAATAGCTATTCACACATCCAGAGGAACAAACAGAAAAGTTCCAAGGATCCAATTATACATACCCACCTACCCCACCTCCCTCCATCCCCCCCAAGTTTAACGAGACCTACTACTAGGTCATTGACTTAAGGGATCTAATTTGCTTTTGCAATCATGTTACTTCTGGAAGCAGGAGTTCTGTGAAGAAGTCTTAGTGTAAATGGCAGTCAGATTGGTGAAGAGCCAGCACTTGAGTTTAGTCTTGTTTTTGGTAGTAGAAATAAAAAACATCTCTATGAAATGGAATGTGCCTTATTCTGTTACACTAAGGTCATGTCAAGGATATTTCATCACTTCCTAAAGCAGTTTAATGGGGATCGGTGCTGTCAGTATGGTAGATTCTTAGGAATGGAGAGTGCAAATTTAGGAAAACACAGAATTTCTGTGACTTTTCCTACATGTTTAAAAATATTTCTTAGAACCAACTACATTGTTACAAAATAGATTAAACCAAGACATTCAACTACACTGTAAGAAGCATATTTGTAAAGGAAATGCAAACAGTAAGCAATGAATGTGAAACATCTGTAGTCAATTTAAAATGACCAGAAAACTATTAGTAGTCTCTGAAATAGTTGCAAAAACTTTTCACTTACAAATGTCTTATTCTGAATATAACTTTTAATGCAATGCATTTGAGCATAATACATAATGCATTATGTTTTTAATTCTTTTGGCTTTGCATTTGCCTTCTTTGTTTATAAATGTGTCTTGAAAGGGAAAATAAGGATGCGGGGGAATTACTGTCTGGAGAGGAAAACGAATCACAAAGCAGAATATCACTTGCTGTCTTCAGTGTGAGAAAAAGTCGGGGGGAGTTATTTCAATAATTCTGACAAACTCATGCTCTTACAAAGCAACTCATAAACCATTCTCTTATTCACATGCTTTGCCACTAAATATTTTGTTATGAAGATATCAATATTCCTTTCCCTAATACGAAAAATAGAAAGCTAAAATGGAAAGTGCACTTGTAGTTTGAATTATAATGTTTTATCTGGATTCACTTCTACCTTTGCAAAGGGAATGCAACCCTATGAAGAATCTCGATTTATACAGAAATTCTTCTTCTGCCTGTATTAATGAATAAATTTCTTGTAAACTGTAGAAAAGTGGGTCTTCTTCTAGAAAAAAAAAATCACATACACACATATGAGTTTTAAAAGTTATTCTGACTTGCAGGTGTAATTCCATAATATATCGTTAATTGGCAGTGTCTCAGTGGATGGTTTTGGTCCAGTTCAACAGTTTTCCCAAAACAGTAGGAAGTCATTTTACCTCTAAGTATGAGAAGACTAAATAACTTAAAATACTTCACTATATAAAATGCAGACGAAAAATTTAGTCTGTTTTATCTTTATTTGATCTTTGCATCTTTAAATTTTTAGTTGGAAACTTCATTATTAATAGACTAGCTCAGAGTTTCACATCTAATTAATGCTTGGTTAAACACCGTTTAAAATACCATTTTTTGTTTCCTTAGAAGTAAATTCTAATCCTGTAATTCCATGAAAACTTAAATTAGCATGAAATGCCCATCTGCCTAAAAGAAGTAGTTCCTCTTTGGAGGTTAGGTCTGCACAAATAAATAAATGAATCAATCTGGCTGGATTAGCTTTGAGCACGGATCATTTCCTGACCCATTTCATTGGCCAGGCAAAGCAGTATTAATGTCAGTATTCATGCTCAGAGGCAGAGAGGGGCTGCCTCTTGAGGAGACAGTTTCATGGGCAACACATCTCAGGGAAGTGTGGGAATTCCACTTGAACTGTCGCAAATCAACACAAATGTCTCATCGCTGATTTTGATATTGCTCAACAGGACAGAAACTCTTAGAGAAATCACTTGTGTGAAAACCAATTCTCCCCCTTCCCATGCTCATATCTGTGCCACGTAAAGATCTGAACTAGGATATTTTTGACTTCCACATGTGTGTTTCATTCTGCCTTTTTTCCCATATTAAGCAGCTCAATCAACTGAGCAGAAGAATGGAGGGTATTATTGCACTGCCACCTTTTTTTTTTTAAATGTTTTTTCCCCTTGTATTTTTCATAGGGATTGCAAAAGACACATTCTTGACACCCAGACGTTTCACATCCTGATTTCAAGCCTGCACTTCAAAGCACAGAAGCTTTCCAGCATAGTGTAAAGCACTATATTTTTGTCCCCTAAAAGTAGGCTGAACTATTTTAAATGAAACTTAAAGGAAAAAGAAATCAGCCTGAGGTAGACATGCAACATAGAAAATTTCAGTCTGAGCAGCTTAAATTTGTCTGCTGTTGTTTCTAGGCTAATTTAGGCCACAAAGGATGCAGTCTGTGTATGGAATAATTTTAGGGGGAAACAGACTTTTTATAAACTCTCCATGTTTTTACATATGTTGAATTTAGTATACTAAAATGCAGTTCTTACTGTGGGAAGTTTCCAGCAACATTAGTTAGGGCTAATGTTGTTGTAGGTGTATTCTATACTGATCAGACAAAGTATAATCCCAGTTCATAATGCACACAACTATGGGGTTTGACAGCTGGATAAGGTTTATGTTTTCAAGCATTTAGCAGACACAGCAGAAGTCTATCTTCCAGCAAAGCCCAATCAGATGCTGAAAGGTTTCAAAAATCTGGTAAAAATTATCAAAATATAGTTTGATAACTCATTTGAACATAATTTCAGACTTTGATTTTTTTCATGATTGTCTCTGCTTATGAAAGGGCGTAATTTTCTTCATTTTTTTCTAAAGTATCAAAAGGTTTTATTCACTATCAGTGGCACAGCACTCACAACAACAGTTTAATTATGTGCAATTAGAAAGATATAATAATTTCTTATGGGTATACTAAAAAGTGCAAAACTATTATCAAAACTTGAGCCTATATCTTTATATCACAAAAATTATGAAATCTAATTGAACCATGGAACTGCTTTAGCCAAAGTAACAGAAGGAGGTTTAGTGTTAAGTGTTCTGCATCAGACACCTAAAGGGAGTACTTAACATTATCCTACTGTACTTGTTTAAACAAGGTAATAGTTCCCAGAGCAATTTTAATTAATTTTTTATTGTGTACAGGTAACATTTCTGAACTACTGTACTTGTGATTGTTATGTCTTCACATGATCAAGCAAGGCAATACTGGAGATTACTGACATTCAGTGCGAAATGGAGGACTAATCTGAAGGGCCAGAACTAACGTTGTCTATGCAATTATTACCATAAAGAATCATAAAATCATTAAGGTTGCAAAAGACCTTCAAAATCATCAAGTCCAATCTTTGACTGAAAATCATTATGTCAACTAAACCGTAGCACAAAGTGCCATGTTCAGTAGTTTCTTGAACACTCCCAGGGATGGGAGCTCCACTCCTTCCCTGGGCAGTCCTTTCCACTGCTTAAACACCTTTTCAGTAAAGAATTTCTTCCTCACTTCCAACCTGAATCTTCTCTGGAGCAGCTTAAAGCCTTTTCCTCTTGTCCTGTCAATGGTTGCATGGGAAAAGAGACTGACCCCACCTTGCTACAACCTCTTTTCAGGTATTTGTAGAGAGGGATAAGGTGTCCTCTAAGCTTCCTTTCCTCCAGGCTAAATAACTCTGGTTCCCTCAGCTGCTCCTCGTAAGACATGTGCTCCAGATCCTTCACCAGCTTTGCTGCCCTTCTCTGATCTTGCTCCAGTACTTCAATGTCTTTTTTTTGTCATGAGGGGCCCAAAACTGAGCACAGGATTCAAGGTGCAGCCTCTCACTGGTGGTATCCCTCAGAGGGTTAACCACTTCCTAGTCCTGCTGGCCACGCTCTTTCTGAAATGAGCCAAGGTGCCACTGGCCATCTGGGCACACTGGCAGCTCGTGTTCAGCTGGCTGTGAACCAACACTGGTAGCTCCTGAGTCACACAAACCCATGATAATCTCCCTTTTTTTCCTCCGTTACTTCTATTGACCTGACCTTTAATCAAGGTATGTATAGCATGAACTACACCATTTTTAGACTTGTTTGTGAACTATGGAAATATTGACTAGAATTATCTCAAGAAAACATTACGCAAAGAAGCAGTTTGAATCCTTATCCTAATGTGCTTGTTTTTCCTAGAGTTGGTTCTAGTTTCATAAGAGACACTTTGATTTTTCTCTTACTTCTCAACAATTTCAATTTGATACCTAGTTAAAAATAAAGAAGCTCATTAAATAAATCTCCAGACTTCAGTGTTCTAAAGAAAGCTTAAAACTTTGAACCTTGAAAACTCTTTAAAGTGTAATGTACATGATACAGTAGTACCCGTATGTTGGTATAGAAATGTATAGAGATATGTAATGAAAATTGTGCATAAATATGTTTTCTAATATTTGAATATTTATGATACCTCAGAGTGATTAGCAACCACTGGATTTTGCATAGTATGCAACAGGTGTAGAAAAGGAAAAGTTAAAATGAGGACTAATATTCTCTTCGGGTCTTACTTCTGTGGTAATTGGTAATTCTGTTTTCATTGGCTTCCTCATCATTTACTTCCTAACACCTTAATTGTTTAATTTGAATGAATGCTCGTTTAAAGACTCTCTTAAACATCATTCTGTGCACCAACTTTCTGAAACCATTTTAAAAGAAAAGTAATCTTTGGTACACAAGGCTCTGGCTGCCCTTTTCACTTGGTCTTTTGTGGCTTTCCCTAAACCTTTCTGTTGGCCTTTCTTAATAATTGCAGATTTTTAACTTAAGAACACCTAGAAGTGCAGGTATTGAAAACATGCTAGTTTCTGACTAGTCTTAGGGGAGCTGGACTTCACTGGGGCATCACTGCAATATGTAAATATTCCTAGTAGGCCTTGCTTATAATGTTTTTATGGGAATCAGAAGAAAAGAATTCTCAAGATCTTTCCCTGGACTCATAAAATATTCATTTTATAGCAATTGTCTGAATTTTCTAGTCCCCAGCTGATGTGATATGAGTATTACAGAGTTGGCCAGTACTCAACATATGACTTGTGGCTTATTAATGTCCCCAAGTTCACAAAGCGATAAGCTGCCCTGCTGAAGTGCTCTTTGTAATGAACAAAAGGAGCAGGAACACATTCAAGGTGGAAAAAGATATTTGAACCTTTTCTTCCTGTTTGTTGTCAAAACAACAGGAAAATGTTTGCGTAGGTGGGTTTTTCCTGTTGGTACTTCTGAGGAAGTAGTACCTTTATCTGATCTTCACAGTAAGGCAAGCTGCAGTTATTGCAATGTGGATTGCTTTAGAAAGCTGCTAACTTTAACAGCTTATTTTTAGAGATAACATGAGATGTTTCCTGTTCATTAAACTGTGGAAGAGTTACTAAAGTTAATAGTTGTAGTTACCTCTGCTGAAGTCATTATGTAAATTCAGTGACAGGGCTGCAATTTGCTGATTATGACAAACTGATATTGTCCTAGGATATGTTAAAAACTGTTCTTACTGTAAAAACTGCACTAAATCTGTAAGAAGCAATTTCCCATTGCCTACTGCAATAACAATACTTGCAAATTGGTTTTATTTTAATGTAACTGTGTGTGTTATTTAAAGAGGTAAATAGCTACTGGTAAGGCAAGGAAAATCTATGCTGCAGAGCTAGGCAAAATGTAAGTTGAGAGATCAAGGGTTTCTGTTACAAAATAATAGAGCTAATGCAACAATATTAAGTTTTGTTCTCTATTGCTATTAGTCTGAAGGTAGATAAAGATCAGGGGATTAGTATATTCTTACAGTATCTGGCTTTGGGCCTTAAAAGAGTAATCTTCAGATGACATTAACTGGAGCAAAAGCTGAGCCCTCATCAGCAGGGGCTGTGCAGGAATGATGTAAATCAGCAGTTGGTTCACCACTGTCGTGTATCTCCTGACTCAGGAGAAGAATTCAGTCCTTAAAAAACTCATGCTTTGCTAACACCTAAACAGTGCTTTGACTCCATTTATATCCTTTTCTGTCCCTATCCACAAAGATTTCAAATCTACCTGGTCACCAGCTGTCCTTCATTACAATCTATTCAACATTAGTCTGTGCACACTCTCTACATCTTTGCTGGGAAAGTAGAGAGTGACTTTGTAACTCCACGGTAGTGGGATGTGACTGTGGAAAACTGGGGAGACTGGCTTCTCAGTGGGACTGCCTGGTGGAACGTTTAGTTGTCAGCAGCTGAGATTTCAGCACGCTTTTAAGATCAGAGCGTTTGCCCTGCAGTCAACCTGTACCTCAGCTGAGTGTGCAGCGGGGTTGTTGCTGGCTTTACTGCCAGTAAGCTGAGTGTGGTAATGGAGAGGTGAACCAGATTTGTCTCAATGTCTTCTTTTTGGTGCCATGCCTATGTCTGAATTTGGGAAGTAGGAAATCATGTTCCCTCCCTCCCTTTGAATTTCCTTGTTTTTCAGCTAACTCTGAATGTGTGCTACTGTTGCGTGCACCTACTTTCCTCTGTCTTTGATCCTTTTATATTTGTTCCATTAAAGTTATCTTTAGATTTGTTTGTCTCTGACTCAGACATCAGTCAGCAGCATTGCCTTTGATGGCTGGATCAGTCTGACTTTTGTGAAAATACAGTAATTTTTCCACAGGGAGGCACCAGTCTTCTGGTTTGCTTTTCTAAATTATATGGCCTCTTGCTGGGAGATGTTACAGAGGACATGCAGCAATCTCTGGCTGCAGCACTGGTTTCTGGGCTTATGGAAAAAGAGAACTCCTATTTTAGAAGCTCCAGACTTGTTGGAAAGAGTCATACAAATTTAATTTGTGATTTTTTTTTCTTCCTCCTCTGATATTCTTGAATGTCAAAGTCTTACTATGTTAGCAGCTAAGATGTAGGGACTTTGTACAAATATTTCTTGCAGATGGCTGTTCCAAGCGAATGTTATCCAGTGACTTCAATTCAGTGAGTTGCTAAGAACTAAACAAATAATTTGAATATTTTTATTCAAAATGGAGAGGAGCCTTGACTGCTTTTTATTGTGCACATATGCCAACTTGCATAAACATACCCCCTAGATATATCAAAAAGGTGTACTAGGGTTGGAAACAAAATGAACAGAAAGCATTTCCTAGTTGGTTTTAAAAAATTTAGTTGTATCTCAGCAACAGTCTTTGTGTTCATGCTTCACTAAGAGAGTAAGCTGTATGCAATAAACTCATCTACTTAAAATCATAATGAGAGCATAAAAAGGATTGTTCTACCACAGTGTAACAGTATCTCATTGCACTGTTCACTTTAAAGAAAATCTGCATTTTTGTGGTATGCAGATAAGTATTTTAAACAGTCAAGAAAGTCTTCAACTTTTTTCTGCTATTTTAGCTTACTCTTTATAGTCCAGGAAAAAAAGTGTGTGGGGGGAGTAGACGGAGCAATACAATCAGTTTTGGAGAATAAAATGATATCTTCTTGCTAGGTTTCAGGAACAGATAATTTCTCATTTACAAAACTATGCTTCAGGCATAATTCAATAAAATATATAAAGCTCTTGTGGTCTTGTGAGATTTAGTAGTGCAGAAACTGGATATATTTTTATTGAACCTATCTTTCAGAAAATGACTGAGTAACAGCCATGAGGTTCTGCTTCCTCTTCAGAGCAGTGTTGCAGTTTTATTACAGTAACATCCAATTGCAATGCTCTGTTAACGGCTGTTGAGACAATTTTGCTCTATTCTCCCATCTATTCAGATGCTTTGTTACTAAGTCAAGATGAAGTCTGAAGTTTGTGATAAAAGGGGACTTAAAATTAAGATCTCTGAGCATGAGCAAATGTTGATGTATTATGAAAATGACAGATTATTCATCTTTCTTCCCTCTTTTCTAATTTTAACATTGTAATTCATCCATCAATTTATATGCACCTTGGGTTTGCATCTTTGCACATTAGTCTCTGTCATTTACTCTTTGTTACTGACAATAAGAGCATTTCAAATTTTCTTGTTCTTCTTGAGTAAATTTGATGTTTAGGATTGTTAAGTTTGGTTTTGGGTTTTTTTGTTTTGTTTTCTGTGGGTCTTTTATTTTTTTAGTTGCTGCTCTTGGTTGGAGTTGGTATTTTTGTTTGTTTTGTTTTGTTAGGCTTTTTTTAAGCTATCCTTGCTCACTTACCAGTGAATAGGCAGTCAGATGTGCTGAGAGAGAGGAGATGAATAAGACCAGAAATTTCTTGGTTTCTGAAGACAGTTCCTTAGGGATTGGAAGATGGAATTGCAGGGAACAGGACTGGAGTTGCTTCTGCTGTCATGCCTTTTTAGAGAAAGAAAGTGATTGCTCCTGGAAATTCTTGCCACTGATATTAAAATGATTAATAGGATTTTTTTTTTTGTTTTAATTAGATATATTCTGAAGAACATATCCAATTTGTGTTGTTTGGGTGTTCTGGTTTTTGGGGTGTTTTTTTGTTGTTGAATTTTTTTTTTCCCTATGAAAAATCCTCTTTTATTTTTTTCATTATGATACACAGAAAGTTTGTTGCATGTTATAAAAAAAGCTGCAAAACACTTTTATAAAAAAAAAATATTCTTTCGGGTATATTTCTACCTTGAGGAAAAAAAAGCCACAATAAGAACATTCATAACAGACCATTTACAAGAAAATTATACTCCTGGAATGTATTTGCAAAGAAAAAACATCCAGAGATATTTTTTCTAAGTTTTGCATCAGCACACAGGAATTTATGACCAGGAGTTGAGAAATGAAACACAAAGATAAGGATATGCCATATTATTGTGGTTTTAACACAGAATAATTTTATTATATTTTCCAATTTAAAAGTGTTTTGCTTTTAGATTCATGGCAAATTCTTTTTCTTAAGATAAACCTTATACCAATATTAGTCCTAGAAATTTATTTTAAAATTATGCCTTTTTCACTTATTATTTTGTTATTTTTTTTACACTTTTAGTGGACAAGAGTAAGAAGTTTAAAGGCAAGATTTTAAACTGTTGGTACTTACCTCATAGTTTATTAAAAGGCAAGATTGCTATTGCTATTTCTCAAAATCTCCATGGACTGAGTGGTGCCTTTGGTGCCTCAGTGGAAGCTGACATTTTGATGTTATGTGTTAAGTCTAGGTCTCCTTTTGGGAAGAACACTAAGGTATAAGAAATACAGTTTGACAGTGAAAATGAATGGTTATATAAAGATATCTCACAAAGCTGTGAAGAAAACCTGTCATATACTTGGCTAGTCTAGTGGCAGAGCTATTAGAAAATAACTAGTGTAAATCATGTCCAGTTAGGCTATCTAGAGGCATCCTTATATACAAAGGAATTCCAAATGAATATGGCACTGATCTCTCTGCTGGAAACAAAATCCTTGAACCAGTTCTCTTGTCCAGCTGGAGAGGAATTTGTAATTTGCCCACGTAAGTAGGCATACATGTGGATTTTGGAAATCTGCCTCCAATTAGCAGGTGTTTAATATTCCAAATGTATTTGCTCAGGTATCCACAAGCAGGAAAGCTTCCACTCTTACGCTCTATGAAAGGAGATTCTCATCCATAGGTTGGTTATGGAAGGTGCACTGAATTATAAACAGATGCTGAAAAGAAGGTCTTGAAGATATCTGTGGCTTGTGAAGATTCTAAAAAACATGACTTAGGTCATGTGGCTGAGTGAGCTGGTTTTGTTTAGTCTTGAGAAGGCTCAGGGGGGACTTCATCATTCTCTACAACTCCCTGACAGGAGGCTGTATTGAGGCAGGGGTTGGTCTTTGCTGTGCCTGCACTGCCAGGAGCAGAGGAATCATCTTTAGGCTGAGACAGGGGAGATTCAGATTAGATATTAGAGAAACTTTCCACTGTTAGGGTGGTCAGGCATTGGAATGGGTTGCCTTGGGAGGTGGTGGAGTCACCATCGCTGGAGGTGTTTGAGAGGCATCTGGATCTGGCGCTGGGTGATGTGGTTTAGGGGTTACAGTGGTAGAGCTGGGTGCATTGTTGGACTGGATAGTCTTGTAGTTCTCTTCCAGCCTTGATGAGTCTATGACTTTGATTCTATTCCCCTCTATTTAATTAAAAAAAAAATCGTGCCTCCTTTTAGCACAAAGGAAATCACAGGAAACTATAGAGCTGGTCCCTGGTGATGTAATGTGAGAGCTACTCTGATCTAGGTGGACCACTGGTGGAACAAAAGGAGAGAACAGGGAGGCTGTGGCCTAGTATTACATAGGCTGAGGTTTTGCTACCCTTCTTCTCCCCAAGGCAGTGTAGCGTGTTATATCAAAGGTATTTTAAATTTACAGGACTAGATACTAGATTTACAGTGCCAGGTAATCTAGTGGGAGATAGGTATGTGTGCTCTTCATCCATATTCCAGCAGAGGAATAATGCAAACTGTATTAAAGAACATAATCTATGCTCTATGAACCATGCTTCAGTAGCTAAAGCAGGCTATACAGTTGCTGAAAATTGAAAAAAAAAAAAAGAGGCACCCAACCAGCAGAAATGTAACATAATATGCACTGTCATTGCATATTGCTTCACTGTTACATCATAAATCTGCAGTTTAGAGGCAATCTGCACCACTGTGCAAAATGCTTCTGAGAAGAGGAAAGGGGAGAACATAACCTTAAAGTTAGATTATTTTAAGGACTAAATCAGTAATTGCTAATCACTCTATTTGAGTTAGTACTTTGGTGAAAGAGAGTCACAATCCATCCTTTGCATATGCTAATTATTTTAAATAACATTACTCATGAGAAAAACCTCAGGTAGTTCTTTCAAATAAATTAGCTGCATGTAATATCTTTTGGTGCAGGTGACTTGTTTGATGGTGTCTTATTTGAGTCTTCAGTGGCTCGTTTAGTTGTTTTTTCTAGGTTTTGCCTGACATTACAGGTCAATCACCAAGATTATTTTTAATATGAGTGTTCCATACAATTTCATATACTTACTAGGCACAAGGTAATGGTGAGCCTAAATTAATGAAGAGAGGAGATTATTGTAACAGAGGAAAAGTTAGCTGTAAGCTAGATAAACCTGGAGAATAGGTATTTGTTCTTATTTCCATGTTATAAATAAAAGATGTCTTCTGCACCCACAATTGATCTCATGTGCATTTGCTAAGATCCTTCACATCATATCTGAAATTCACTCTATGTTAAACATCAGTTGAGATTTGTTAAAAGTTGCAGTTTTGTGAAAAGTGGATAAAATGTTATAGGCGAATTGCCATGGTCAAGCAGATGTTTCAACAGAAAAGGCCCCATTCATCTGGTTTCATTCCCAAATCTCTTCAAGTAACTCTGTAAGCTTTTCTTTAAGTGAAAGTCAACTGTGTGTGAAAACCTCTATAATATTGACAGCTATGACTTACAGCTAAATAAATAAGTGTAGTATTGTGTATATTCTCCATTTGCTAACGTAGCAGAGATCTTCTGCAACATCCAAAGAGTTTATTATCATGCAAACAGTCTTCTGCTCATCTTGAAGCAGATGGATCCTGTCTTATTTAAATCGCCTAGCTTTCTGCAAATGACAGAGCCCTCATGTTCCCACATGTTGGATTGCTCCCGAAGGAGGAAGGCAAACAGATTCTGTCGCTGCCGATGCTGGCACTGCTTCTGTTCCCTTTGCATGGAATGTAATAGCAGGTATGTTGTGCTTGGAAGTATCAGGACCTGTCCCCCACATCCCCCTTTAAAAAGGAAGCGGTGTTGAGAAGAGAGTAACAAGTTTCAAATAATAGCAATTAACTTTGATTTAGAAAGTTAAAAGTGCTGGATTTGCTTTATTTAATGCAAGGTGGTGTTGTTAGGGAAACAGAAAATATTCTAGCACATCCGTACTTTTATCAGGATTTGTGTCATTTCTGCACAGGGGATAAGACAACATCTGTAGACAGAGGATTTATGTAAGGAGGTAAGCCAGGAGTTTTTTTAAGAACAGGTCATGCAAACATCTGCTTGAAGTGCCCTAGGTATGGACTTCATCTTGCCTCAAAGAAAGAAGATGAACTAGGTAGTCCTGTTGGATGCCTTTGAACTCAGCATATCTTTGATTTTCGCATCGATAGGTACTTCCCTGGAAATATTTCCTTGTTTGAAAGAATAGCTTAAGAAAACACAAAGGAAGGTGTTACCCTCTAAATCATAGACGTATTTGAAGGATAGACTGCTTCACCGGAAAAGATGTTTGGAAGGTCTCCAGTTCTTTACTTCTGCCCATCACAGTACTACTCTGCTAATTTGGACAAGCTGTTTTTAATGTTATTTTTTCTTGAGTGCTATGTGAACAGAAATCCAGCTATAATCTCAATCATGTGAGTGGCTGCTACTTCAAAAAGAACAGTCTCTTTCTTTAGAGGTGTCAAGTGACAATGTCTTTTGGGACAGTCATATAGATTATCTTCTAAAAATCAGTGGCAGTCTTCTTTGGCAGAGAGTATCCTGTTTAGGAAAGCTGCATTTTCATAAACTCCAGTTGGAAATTTATTTTAATAGTGTTGGGAACTTCTTTTGGTTTGCTTTCAATCTTCTGAAATGAATGGAACCCTAACTCAGAGTTTTATTGGCCCTGATGTTGTAGGTCTGTGGTTTACTCACACAAGTTTGAAACCAGAAACTGTTTGGAATCTGATACCATTTTTTTTAGGCAATGACCAAAAGAAGATTCTAGTTTGAGTCTTTAGGAAGATATCATTTTTTGAATTTAAATACCTTTTCAGTAACTCCACAGGTGTGACAACAGTCAGGAGATCTGATATCTGTTCCACTGCAACATAATAAAGGCAGTATTTTTACATCGTTAAATTCAGTCTTTGTTTCAGAAGAGTAGTGCAACTGTGCTGGGAAATTGCCAGGCCCTTTATCATCCTCGAGTTTGAGTTGGCTCATTTGGTGTGAATCTTGTAGCTTTTGGGAGGATAATAGATTTTCTTTTAATTACTCTGCTGAAGAACTGATCTCTTCACCCAAACCTCCTTTTTGTTTTCTTGTTGTTTTTTTTTTTT
>VZRQ01000114.1:890565-962228 GCA_013397975.1 Machaerirhynchus nigripectus | reverse complement strand
TGTTGGTTTTTTGTTTGTTTGGATTTTTGGTTTTGTTTGGGCTTTTGGGGGATTTTTTTGTTTGGTTTTGTTTTGGTTTTGTTTGTGTTTTTTGGGTTTGTGGAGGGTTTTTTGTCTATTTTAATTACTTTCCATTCTTGATGAAGATTGGTGGATGCTAGGTCCATTACACAGCAACTGGTCTTGAAAAATATTGCTACACTTCTAACTGGAACAACTGATGTAGCCTAATAAAAAGAAAGTGTCCCTGAAGACTTTGCCTCTGTCCAAGCTCTGCTCAAAAGAAAAAGAGGGTTGAAGTTAAGTATTATTTAAGCCACCTTTATCTTTTCTACATTTCAAGCCATTTGTAAGCAGCCTGTAAAGAATGATTTCAGCAAACGGGGATTAGACTGTCCCAGCTGTCTTGCATCAGTGTGCAAGAGGAATGCAAAGGCCACTGTAATTAGAATATTCAGGTGTAATCTTTGTCAGGCTTCTTAGCCAGGTTTATTATGTTTATGGAGAGGAAAGTTAAGCTATATAAAGAATGACACAGTCAACAAGGGAAGAGTTCATGTGAGGTGATGAAAATAAGTTGTGGTACCTGGATTTCTCAAAACTTGTCAATGGTCAAGTTAAGCAATGAAACCTGAATTTCTTTACCTCCTTCGTGTTTGCTGTTTTCAGCATCCTTTGTTGGCTGATCTTTTGGAAACAAATAAGGAAGTATAAGGGAACAGTCTCTTGCTGTAGAGGTAGTATATATTAATAGTTAAAAACCATGCTAGCAAGCAGAAAAAAGTAGGTTCCATTTCCACTTTCTGTGTAAAGGCAATGCATGTCCTGGTACATCACATCATTCTATTCTCAAACTAAAACCTTCCATTTGTTATCTTGTCTGTGTCTGAAATAATTAATTATCTTTTGGGATTATGATGAGCATTGTGATATTCCATTCTTCCCCTAATTTTTGTAATTATTAAATTCTTAATAAATGTTTTTATCGCTGAGCTGAGACTCCCAAAGGCATATTTTTTTCAGTGCTGTAACAAGAGATAATAAAGCCGAAGGCTCAAACCTATATTTATTTTTATTTTCTCAGATATGGTGCTACTCCAAAATATGGAAAATTTAAACTGGTATTACTAATGTGAGAGGTTGAATATAATCTGTTTGTTGGTTTCTCTTTATGCATCTCACCATCTGCTTGAAGTTGTTTCATTTTCCCCTTCGTACTTGGTACTCTGCCTCTGAGAAGCATTTAAAGATTGTACTCTTGTCTTCCTTCATTAACATGTCAGAGGGTGAAACTGCCAAGACTAAGCAGGCATTGTGTATGGTTCACTGGAAATTTTAATTAGTGAGAGGGTAGGCACCCCAGAGTGCTGAGGATGTGCCTTTGCACACTGTCACCCCGGGTGCCATCTCGTGGCTGCACAGGCTTGTAAGGATCGCAGCTTTGCCTCTACTTTGGCTTGGTGGGGGCCCTTGGAGGAAATTTTTTCCTAGCTGGATTGTTGGTATGAAAACTGTGGGGTTTTGAGGGCCTTGTTCCACCTTTTCTTTCCATATATATTTCACATGATGTTTGTACCCAAATGCTAGTAGAGCAATTATGATAATGTTTTCTCTTTTCGGATGTCGATAAGCTTGTCAATGCTGTATCTGAAGCAGATGATATCTTCACAGGATGGCTTTTTTCTGATGATAGACTGTAACATCAAAAACTTTCTTCCCTCTCCTTGTCCATTTTATATATTCCTAGACTTTGTAAACTGTAGCTTTTTAGAAAGTTTGAGCTGGTTTGGTTTGGTTTTTCTTTTTAAACTGTTTTTTTTATGTTTTAGATTTGCCAAAAGCAAGTTACCATCTTGGAAACTTTGTGGTAAAATGGTCAGAATCCTGATGCTCTTTGCCTTATATGTGCTTTGTGACCCACTAAGGATTTTATCCTTTGTTTTTTTACTTCATGACTGTTGTCAGTTGATGTCTCTGCGAGGCTCTACTGACACTTTAAGCCTGAGTCATAGCTGGAATCCCTGACTTCTCTGTGTTCTCTGGGGCTCTGTTTGAGTCATACAGTAAAGACTTTGTTCCACTAGTAACACAGCTCTAGCAACAGAGAGCATTGCTGGCCTGGAAATGGCAGGAGCCTTTTCTCCTCAAAGGAATTGGTTTTGCCCTTAGTTGCCTCATTGTAAAAGCAAAGTTTGTATAAAATTGTTTGGTTTTGCAGAAGGTTTTTTTTTGAAGTTAACAATTCTTTTGCTGGTTTACAAAATTCATTTGCCAGCAGAAAAAAAATTCAAGCTAACACAGAAGTGTCATCCTGTTTTTCTGAGCAAGAGTAAAAATAGAACTGTACTAATAGATACAGTTTACAAGTCTTTTTGGTTTTATAGCATGTAAGCAAACTAACACACAGATGAGCCTAGTTTTCGCAAATAAATTGTCATCAATGTTTGAGGAATACATGAATAAATTATGCCTAATTAGCATCACATTTGTGTTTATTAAGCATGTTGCTTAATATTAAGCATCAGAACTAAGTAATTTTAAATAACTGTCTGTTTTCCTACATTAAATCACAGTATTATTTCTGTAACTAATGCTATTCCGTTAGTCTCCCAGGCAAGACAATAAAGCAAAAAAATGAATATGTCTACATATGAATCCATCACCAAAGAAAAACGAAATGCTAATGAGTATTGAGGAAATAGGTAATTAATGAGTATTAAAAGTGATATGATATTCAGCCTTTCAAAGGCCAAACTAACAAAAATTTAACAATATACGAACTTTGAAATAAGCTTCTCCATGTCGGTACATAACCTCCCATGTCTGTTATGCCAAATATTTCCTATGTGGCTTTTTAATGATATATGAATGACATTCATTTCCCTGACAGGTTGTAAATTATCCTGAATATAGAACCACAGAATCATTTAGGTTGGAAAGACCTTTAAGGTCTTTGAGCCCAAACATTAACCCAGCTCTGCCAAGACCATCACTAAACTATGTCCTGAAGTGCCACATCCACATGTCTTTTAAATATCTCCAGGGATTGTGATCACTCCTGAGCTTGACTCTTTTCATCCTATTTATCATGCATGCTTTCTTTCCTGTTGGTAAGTAGTTTAATTTGATTCATTTCTAAAGTTTTTGAATGGGCTAGGTTATAGTCAAGATCCTCTTTACTGAAAAAACCTATGGACAGTCTCTGGGAGCAGAGAAGGCATTGGCACTAGAAGACTGCACTGAGAAGATCTTGTTCCCTGCATGCCCTATCCTCATTTCACTTCTCAATATATCCAGCATTAAGCAGCATGTCAAGGAAACATGCAATGGATATAAATAATTACTGCTTTTCTTTTTAAAAGATGAAAGACACCTTTATATCTTAGGTATAATTTAACTGGTGTTAATCTGTACAAGGCTCTTCACTACCGTTGCTGGAAGTGTATTGAAGGCACATACCTCACCTATAAAAACATCCAGTACAAAAGGTCTCAAAACCCTCAAGATGTTTGAAAAGGAATACAAAACTAAGCCTTTTGACATCGTTGCTGTGAACTCATTCTGTGGGAGGAGAGTAATTTCTCACTGGACATCAGCAAGCAGAGTTTTACCCCACACCTTTTCTTTCCTGAGCAAAAGAAGGAGGAGGTGCTTTAGTCAGAAAAGAAAAAATTTAGAATTGGAAACTGGTATTTTAATTAGCTCAATGGATTGTAACACTGAAATCCTAGCTTGTAACACCTTAAAGAATTATAATTTTTTTAAGAAGTCTGTTATTCAGCTACATCCTCAGGCTGGGAAAGTCATTGAATTTCTCTCCATCCCCTATTGATAAACCCATAAGATAACAAGGTAAAGCTGAAAAGACGTGTCAGCTCATGTTGTTCATCTCTTTGCACATTCAATGCTCCCCCTTACTGTCTGCATTTTTAGCACTTGGCAAAGGCCAGGCTTCAGTGTCTCACTGAGCTCTGTTGAAAAAATAGTGTGGGTTCTAAAGCATAGTCAGTTGTGTGGCTGCAGTGCATAGTGACAAGGGCTTGATTCTGACCTGTCTCTAGTTTAACAATGAACCCCTTCTTTGAATTTTTTTATCAATCTTCATGCAGGGAGAGCCAGATCATTGCTAATGCATCACATTTTTAAATAAGACCAAATTGTGTATAATTCAGTAATGTTTGTTAATTCAAATATTTATTCATTCCAAAAGCTGGTTTGAATGTGGCATCAGTAGGCAAGTACTTCATAGTATGATTAGCTCTTCTCTTTACTTCTTGTCTCTTGGGTTTTTTTTTTGATGAAGATGGATTTAAAGAAAAAAAAATCAGTTGCAGTTTTATTGATTATATACTGGAGGGATCCTGTAAGAATTAACAGCTCATTTTTACTCTTAAGTCAGGTTTCAGGACACATTTTTCCTCATTATTCTGAGAAGCTCAAATCAGGAAGCGTTGTCATTGTTGCCATCATTATCATTATTATTTCACAGTAAAGATCACACTGAATAGCATAATAAAAGGTCAACTACTTAATTTCCTCTACAGTTATGCTCCAAGTGCTTCCATAATTTTCCTTCCAAACAAAGTGGGTGTTAGTTTAAAACCTCCATGCTCTGCAGGTCGTTCTATATCAACATTAGTCTTTGTTTCAGAAGAATGCTATTTGTCTTGATGCTTTTACAGTAAGTTTAAATAAATAAACATTTTAAAATGCTTTTGCATTGCCTATGCCTTCAATAAAAAGTCAGATCTGATAGGAGATGACCCACATGAATATACAGATGGTTAGAGAAATTGGCTTCATGAAAACAAAGTAACAGATTCTCTCCTTCTAGGATATTGAGTAGATAACAAGTCAAAGATGTGGGATTTTTTAAAATGTAAGACACCTTCGGAGTAATCTGAGAGTTAAACATGAGGTTAAATAAAATTATTCTAACAGAGATCTTTGGAAAAATTAGATGCTTAGAGAGCCAAAAGGATCCAGCAAGACTAAGAGGGGGGAAAAAAAAATACTGCCAGTCCGTCAGTCTTGAAATCAGCTTGAGATGGTTTGAGACACCCAAGCAGCCTTTCTGCGTTTAGATTTGATTTAGCAGGGCAGCCAGCAAGGCAGGGAGCTCTCCTTGTTTTGGCCACTCAGGGCCACTCCAGGATCTTACTGACAACAACACCACCTGTGAGACATTTATTGCCCACCAAGTCTTGCCTCAGATGTGGCACTGGAAGTTTGATTGGTTACAGTTGATTGACTGTGCTGTTCTGCACACATTGCTGCTGCTTCTCGCGTCTGCTGCCACCTCCCATTTCTTCCTTGCTTTTTAATGTCGACAACAAAACCACAAAACAAAACTTAATATCTGTTTCCATCAAAATCAAAGGAGTTGCTCACACAATCTGAAATGCTGTGAATAGTACAGCCAGCTGGGGATATTGCTATCCTTGACACTTAAATTGTGCTGGTTTTGAAGATGGAGTATTTAAAAGACCAATTCAAGAATTAAAATGCAGTAGAACTTTTAATTTCTATTTACCTTTTTCCCCCTCTACACACTATCTCTAGTAGGTTTGTAAAGGTCACGCAGCTCATTTCACAGCAGGGTGAAGGAAGGGGAGTCATTATATTGAAGGCATTTGGACTAGTATAGCACACACAAGGAAAAGAAGATGAATAGGGTATTTGTGGTGGGTGGTGGATGTCATAGATTGCTCCGGTAACACCTCAGTGTTACTTTCCTGATAGCTTCAGTTAAATTCGGACAACAGCAGGCCAAGCTATAAGGAAATATTAAACCAAAGAGGTCTAGAATATGATATTCAAGTTGAATGGTTATGTTAAAGGTGGTGGGGTTCAATTACAGAGTGGGTGCTGTAGCTGACATTATTTTTTTTATTTAATAGTTTATAAATACCTTCACAAACCCCTCAAAGGGGTTTCCAAAAGGCATAAGCACCATTTAAGTTTGTGATAAATACAGAAAATGTCAGTTTCAATGCAAGCCAAGGTCAGGACATTTCTATTTCAAGTCAATCCTTTTAGAGAATACCCAGCATAACCACCTTGCAGTAAAGAGCCTTTGTGAGAGAATTGAGGCTGTCCCAAATAACATTTACCCACCTTTTGGAAACAAAATCTTCCAGAAGACTTTTGCTGTACCATGGCTAGTCAACAAGTCCTAATTTCAAGGTGGTTTACTTTTAATAATTAAAATTCAGATGTTTTGTGTAGTATGGGTAATAAAACACATAAGGTAATCTATTATATAATGGGATTTCTCTTAACTTTTCTTTTATCACTCCACTTATTTGTTAGAAAAATTATTTGTGATACATAGCCTGATATCCCTGAAAAAAAATTTTGATCTCTTTAGCTAGAGCAACTGAGCAGATTTTTAACCTTGGAGTCATTTTACAAGTCCCAGACTGTAAAAAGGTAAAAAAAAAAGTACATAACTTTCTGTGTTCTTCTGCTGGTTTAGATTGATACAAAAAAACTTTTTTCCCTTTTCTCTAATCCTTAAATTACACAGCCATGCATGCAGGTTTAATGCTTAGACTAGACTGTGGTTTCCAAATGATACCATTCCATACACAGGGGCAAGGCCCTCAGAGCTGTTACAATTAGCTTGAATTACACAGAAATGCATCTAAGGATCTGTGTCAAGGTGCCTTGAAATACTGAGACCAAAACACCATCTGGTTCTATCAAAAACTAATGTGTTAGACAAGTCAAGCAGTTCTGAAAAATCAGGCCACTTAGTGCTCAATATGTAACATGCTGAGCAGCTCCTGCCCTTCAGGATCAAGCTGCTTTTAAAAAATTTAAGTTTGAAATGTTGGACATAATTAATTTTCTGCTGCAATTAGTTTGAGGCCAAACAATAGAATGCAGCTGCAGATCCAGGCTTTAGCTGGTTACTAAGGACATCCTTGCTTTGAAATGTAATATGCCTGGAGAAAGAGAGAGTCCCATACTCTTTGTTCCTTATGAGAATTTAAATATTTTATGTGTGAGAATGTAGAATTACATTTTAAATCTATGTACTGAATATGGCTATCTAAGCCACTCTTATTACATATTTCTTTGCTAAATTTGTTCTTCAGAAATCCTTTTGATGATTTATTTCCCATGTCAACAGCCATTACAGGGAACATTACTGAAACATTTCATGTTATTGTTAATTTTTCATTAGTTTTTATTATTTTAAATTGGTACACTGTTGCTAAACCTCCCCCCACACTTTATTAATCAAAACTCCTAATGTAGTAAAACCACATGGTATAATTTCTGCTGAGCTGTTTGTCAGTGTTTTGTTTACATTTATTCCTATCCAAGGTCATAAATAATGAATGTTTCTCTCAGTAGGCCTTTGCAGCCTAGTCTTGAAATCCCTGAGGTCTGTGGTGAAAGACTGCTGAGATCCTAAACCTGATACCACCCAGCCTACTGTTTCTGTTGAAGGATTCTGTTTATACCATGAGCATCTTCAGCATCATCATTTGTGCCTTTCAGTGGGCCACAGGACTCAGGTTTGCATACGCCCTCTGAAAGAAAGAGGGAAATGGAAACAGTGCTCTGCTGGCAGTCACCTATTCTTTCATCACACATATCACGTTTCTGAGTTATGCTAACTTTTGTTCCTCCTTGTGTCTTGCCTACAAACAAAGATATGTCTTGATACGAATCCAAACACAAAGGTGATGATGATTTTCAGCTGTGCCTGGTGCTTGTTTGTTGCAGAGCTGGCAAAACAGCCACTGTGGATACTCATAGCTTTGGTACATTTACCTGCTTGCCAGAAATAGCTGTTTCCCACAGCTCTGCTGGGAGTCCCAGAAACTTTTCAAACCATAATTCATGGAAATATTTCTAAAATCTTAAAAAGGTAGGAGAAAGAGAAGAATAAAGAATGTACCCCTCCCACTTCCTTCCCACAGCACCACCTCTGGGATCTGCCAGCTATACACAAGACCATAGATATTTACTATTAGGAGCATTTCCTTGTTGTTAGTTAAGTGTTCCTGATGCCTACAGCTATAACAAAACAGGTTCCCTTTTTCTTGGCACAAAAGTTTTGTGTGAGCTGCTCAGCACCTGCTACACGTGCTTTCATCCCTACCATGTTCAGCCAGGCTTGAATAGCTGCACAGACCAATTACTGTAATTTCCTTCTGTTCAGGAAGAGAGTTAACTCCAGCTAGCCTGTGTTCAGATACAGGACTGCAATAAGAACTGGCGAGGCAGGACATCCATAATGGTCATCAACAGTGTTGCTCCTAATGTGAGTACTGAATAGTAAAGACTTTCAAGTTCTTTTGACATCTGAAACTGATGTCATCATCTTATTTATGAATGGGATCAAAAAAATCTAACTACTGACCTGTTTTATGGCAAATTGTCCCATCTCCGTGCCATACTTGTTGAAGTACCATACCTTATGTATCAATGTCATCCACTGAGGCTGCCCACAAAAAAAAAAAAAAAAGAACAAACTCTCCTCAAAGTAAAAATTAGTTTCTAAAATGTCTCCCTTTGAGAAATTTAGTTTTCATCGGAGAGTTTGCAGTAGCTTAACAAGTTTAGAGCTTGTGGTCTGGCTTTTCTTCTTAGTCCTACGAATTTTCTCCCATGCTTTCACTAATTCAGCTGCAGTCTCATACCACTGGGGGACACTACTACAAAGAAATGCGGACTGTGCCAGGGTCTAGCACTCATTATGCCTCGTACAATGGTAACTCATCACTATTGATTAATAACTCTAGAACAACAACCTGGCCCAATCTTTACAGGTCAAACAAGCAATACTCATCCTAGCAGGCGCAACTCAGCTCTGTCAGGTGCTGGTGGTCCTTTCCTCTTAGGGCCAGGATCCATACTAGACCTGGGGTGAAGAAAAAGGAGCAAAATGTGTTATAGCTGATAACATCAGCACCCCTTTGGCTTCACTACTGACTATAAAAATAACCCCTTTGCAAACACTGAGATGCTTGAAAAAATGCTCTGATTATTAGAGCGTAATTTCTAATTACCACATAGCTAAGTGAAACATGTTTCAGATTTCAGTAGTGAGTAAATGTCCTAACATGCCACAAAAAGCCCCCAAAACTGAAATAAGGAATGCCTTGGAATTGCTGCTTAGGCAGATGGGTGAATAAACTCACTGCTACCTCTGGCACAGCACAGCTACGCAGGAGCGCTGCGGCTGTTGCTGTGTACTGATCCCAAGTGGTGTGTTGAAAGTGAAACACAGATGAAAAGGAGTGTGGGGTGGATAGAGAAGAAAAGGAGAGACAAAAACCAAAGAAGTTAGCTTGAGGGGACAGGAGGGCTTGACTAGAATTTTTCTCTGGATGTCTTGTTTACTGAATGTAAATGCCTAAAGTTGTTCAAAGGAACTTCCCTACTTTTCAAAGGATTTTAATGTATCTCACATGGTGCTTAAAAAACCACCTTTGAACACAGTTTGTTTTCTCTGTGTGTTTTAGGAAGTGATTGATGCTGCTTACAGGACTTCATTAACCTCCTCCCTATTTCTGCTTGTGTTTTGTTCAGTTTCGTTATAAATGTTTGGATTTCAGGTAACTTGCTCCAGGTTATTTTGAAATGTTGCTCCCTGCCAATGGCACCTTCATTCTGTTGCCTCCAAGCAGGTTCATTAAAATCTCTATAGAGTAGCATGCATTTTACTTGGCATTAACTCTAGCACAGCTCCTGAAACAGCAGTTTCTGATTGATCTTGAAAGCTACTTTGGTTTTGGCTTTCCTGCAAACCCCTCCGGTGCACCTTGTACCTTCTAACAGTGTCACCACAGACAGCTTTTCAAACAGTTTAAACCCTTGGAAAGCTATTGCTACTTTAAGCTTTAGTGAGTTTGGGTTTTTTTTTTTTTTCTTTAAAATGTGAGGATAGAATGGTATAAAGCTCTGGCTAGAAGTAATTTTTCCCTCTGCTAGTCACCCCCTTTCATCACCACATCTTTGCCATTCTTATAGCTGTAATACTACTTTTTCCTGCAAATTAACATGATTTGGCATTTTCCTTTAAGCTATAGCAGTTTGCAGTACTTTTAAAAATTCCATGTTAATGTCCAACATCTGATTAGTTATAAATCAGGGAAAAAAATAACAGTTTACTCTTTTTAGACAAAGTACAATTGCAGTTACTTTCTCACCCGCTCCTCCCCCCAACACTGGAAATTTGTTAAAACAACTGTAAGTAAAATCTCTAAATCATGAGTATCTTCTTGTATTTACAGAGAAATGAGTGTTCATATTTCTGTGTGGCATAAGTAAGTCTTAAATTATAGCTATTTTCCAGCAATGAGATGCTTCATCTCTTTTATGACTTTCTCTCAAGGACTGTATCAGTACGTGAAGTACTGCCTGGTTCTGTATTCTACCTACTGACAAAGTAAAAGTTATTCAGAAAACCCAATTACTCCTTTGGTAATGTCTTTTCCAAGTGACATGACGTTATTGGAGAACAGTGTCTTTATTCTGGCCGCTCTTATTCTTATTATTAATTACAGCCATATCTAAAATCCTTATTCTGGGCTAGGACTAAACTGTGCTAGGTTTATAAAAGTATTTACAAAAGAAGGAATTCCTGCCCAAATGGCTCCTGATCTAAAATTAAGCAGATTATCAGTCTGAAACTACGAGGACTTTCCACCTGAATTTGTCTCTACATGGAAGGGTACTAAAAGTTAGACTTCATTGTTTACTGAATATGTTTCCTATCCTGTGTTTTTATCTGTTAGGGAATCCACTCTGTCTGCCTCCATTTTCCACCTAGTAGATGTCCAGTTTAAAGAACTCAGATGAAGACATTTTCGTTTGGCCTTCTTTCAGTGATTTCCACAGACAAACAGAAGTTATTGGGAAATACTTTCTCCTGCCCAGGATTTTTCGATGTTCAGTTACACTGCATGACTTTTAATATAAGATAGCCTCAAACCAACCCTTATAATAACATTACCCTCCTTTTTTTTCCCTTTGATGTCACACTAAGACATTCACCATGTTTTTGAGTAGGAATATGGTATAATATCAGTTTTTAAAAATGTTTGATGTTCCATTTGCAGTGCCTCCTTTTCTACCACTTTGGAATGGCACTCAGCTTTCAGCAACAAGGGAATTAATTCCCATCTCTCAATTCCAATACCCATGTTTAAATTTTTCAGACTGCCATGTGTTAGTGCTCTATTTTGCTTCAGAGTTCTGCCTTCTGTAAGTTTTTAAGCTGTGAAACTCAATATTAATGTTCTCAAAGACCATTTTACTGCTGGTCTCTTTCTCTCTGTTTCCTTTGCATCTTTTCCACTTGGCTGTTTTTGAGCCTCTTTCTCTGAGTAGGAACCTGGGATCATACAGAGAAGCATTATGAGCCCCAAATACACCCAATGAGGTCACTAAGGATCCTGCAGATTGCTAAGCAGGGTGTTCCAAGACTGGCTGAGCTCAGCCCCTCTTCCCCATGGCTATAAAGTAGTTATGTACTTCAATTTCACCAGGATTCTGACAGCATTAAGGATTATTGATATTCCCTGAAACTATGTCCTCGCTTAAGACCCTTTTCAGCCTCCTCTCCTTCTCCCTCTTGCCTTAAAACCCTTCCCTCTGTGATTTCCCTGCATGCTGTGCTTCCCTATCAGCTGCACACTGGCCGCTGTTCTCTGGGACTGCACAGCCCCTCTCTGAAGCCATCCCTCTCCCTGCAGAGCACATCTGTGAGCTCTCTGTCACAGATTAAGTGTGCTCATGCGCGTGGAAGCAGGGCTGGTTTATGTCCCTTTTCTGGTGGTGGTTGTTTCAGCGCTGGATTGCTCTCTCTTGCTCCCATATTTCTTTACTTTTCTGTGATGTCGCTTTTGGCATTTGACTAAAATAAGGCTTTTGTAAGTTCTGAAAGAGAAGAAATATTACAACACAAAGGAAGCTAAGATTACGTAATTAATCCTCTCAAAAGTCTTATTTATGTGGTTAAACAATGAGTGTTCAAAGGCTGTCCATATCAGTTCTACATAATGCCATTTGTTTTTTATATTTTACCCTTTTATAACAGGAACTTAGGGCTTTACCTGCTGTATATCCACACACAAATGCACATACCATGCATAATAATGCAAGCACATACCAAGATATTTTAAAAAATCACACATCTATCAAAGGCTGAAATTCCAACCAGGATATGCTTGTAGCTCACAAAAAAACCCCAAAATTCTCATATTCCAACTCTCTTTACAGGCTCTTCAGAGTTTAATAAAATTATAAATGAAGAAGCATCTTTTTTAATCAATAACTTGATGTAGACTAGCAATTTCAACAGAAAAGACAGAATAAATTCTTATTCCTCCAATTTCTTGAATTGCTTCTAATGATAAAAAGACAAACAATGCACATTCATGGAATTACCTTATTTAAGGAGAAGAGTTTTACACATTTGGGCACAACATGCAGAATTAGGAAAGTGCAATAAAGTTAAAAGGGAGTTAAGAAACATTCATTTTTTCTTTTTTTGGCTTTGTGGTGCAGCACACCCCCCTTTCCGAGAAAGAGCCTTATTCAGTTGACTTTACTGTGATACAGTAAGGAACTGCTCTACATCCCACTGCAGGGGCTACAAGTGGTGGCAATTCCTTTTTTGGGATGAGCAGAGCAATGGAAGGAAGGTGAAACCCCTCCTGGCTTGGTCTTGGTGTAACATAGACTCACCTGGCAAAATATCTGATAACCATGAAAGAAAGCACAAATAACATGCAGTTTTTCATTGTGTTTCACTGGCTGTGGTATGCATCTAGCTCTATGGTATCCATTTTTGAGATGTTCCAAAAAACTCATTGCTGCTTCTGAATGTCAGCATGTGTATCCATTCTAGCATATGTGTGAAGTATGAAAACAGAGATGAAGATTGTTATGAATTGTTATAGCACACTAGGACTTTTTGGCAGCAACAGGATCATTTGCACATACTACTGAAATCAGAAAATCAAATTTTAACCTCTAATGTCTATTTAAATATAGCTAGCACATAAGTAAACAGCTGTGCTTATTGTAAGATCCAGAATGTAATAATAATAAAAAAAAATCTAATTTGAAGTTCACCCTTCCACAATGTTCCTCTGAGATAAATTCTCGTGGCTACCAGCAAAGAATTGGGATTCAGAGTGTCTCATCTTCACGTATCAGGTCCTATGAGAACAATGTGTTTGTTCTTTAACATTGCTTAGTAATATTTAATACCCCGAAAATGCAGATTCTCAGCTGTTGCACATCATCTCACAGCAATAACACACTGTGATATTTAAATCTTACAGTGTTTGTTTAAGTGATATTTGGTATAGTCAAAAGTTGCCAGTAAATAAATATTCGAGTGTTTGGCTTAACTTCTTTATTGGTACATCTGCTTAGGAACTTGGTGATAGTGATCAGTATTTCTGAAAATTAAGCTAGCAAAGGTGATAGGAAAAGAGTTTCCTATATGTTTGTGGAAGTAACTAGGCATGGTCTATTCTGCTGTGGCTCAGCTGTAATAGGAAATTAGGAGGCTGCCTGAACCTTGTGATTGTACAATCCCCTATGGTCTTGCCTGAGCTGAGCGAGGCTGAACTGTGATGAATCCTTGGTTTGCCACTCCTGATTTTCTCCCCTTTTTTTTTTTCCTGTTTGTGTAATTTGCTCTGGGGTGTGTACACATGTTTGTTTAGGGCTTGGTTTGGGGTTTTTTTGTAGTTTTGTCCCAAGTGGAAATAAAGCGGCAAGAAAGCCTGTTCCAGCTGGCGGTGCATAGACATGAACCCGTGGAGTTTCCATCTCTTCTTTTTTTTCCCCTCCACACCTGCCAAAGAGACAAAAACCCCAGAGCAGTTACAAATGCAGTTGTCTGTCCCCATAAATGCAACGAGCTCCTAACGGGACAGCTGCTGAATGCAGAGGCCGGGGAAGTGCCTGACAGCTCAGGCAGCACTCATGACTTCATCCAGGCTGAACCAAGCACTCCACTCGGCAGGCCCAGAGGATGTCGTTTGGAGAGCATGTTTTCAAACGATGTTACTGTTCAGTATTTAAAGGGAAAGACTAAGAATCCCATGAAGGTTGACACTCCATCTGGACCAGGAAAAGTGGATTGCTTAGCAACTAGCACTAACTGTTCTTCTCAATTATTTCTTTCTGTTGCAAGTATATCTCCAGACAAGTCTGTCTGGATTTTTTTTTTTTAACCCATTTCAAATGCAAGCAAACAAAAGAGAAGGACTCCAAAATGTGGAGATGCCTTGTAACAGAATGCATTTCAATTCCCTTGGGTCCCTGCCCAAAATCTTGCATGTACCCCTGTGTGTTACCTTATAAAAGACAGAATTTTCGGTAAGGTCCAACTATCCATGTATATCTGAACGCTCTCTCTCTTTGTGTTCATTCACTGGATGTGATTTTACATCTCCTAAAATAAGTGATATATTTGAGTTAAGCTCTTCCTTCACTTCCTATGCAAACTACGTATTTTTCTTTTACTTAGATTTCTAAACTTCTGCACTGTATGAACTTAGGAAACATAAAGCATGAATGCATACAAATGTAAATAAATACATACCCATATGTAATTCTGCCGAGCTGTTGATGTGTTCCCATTTGTGTGAGAATAGCAGATCTCTTTGAAAATATTTATTCAGTTCCTTCTCTTGTTGGATGATCAAGAATCAGCATACATTGGTGGTAAGGTGAAGATTCAACAAGTTCTTAAAACTATATAGTAGTACAGAAACCCTGCTTTATGACTCCCGAGTTTGATACAGACCTTTTGCCCCTTGACAACAGTTATTTTGCACAGCGGGCTTGCAGGAATCAGGTGGCTCTTATACTGAGAATAGGGCTTTTTGTGCCAGAAAAGCCATTATGGGGAGATAAATTGGTGTAAAATCATAATAGTATAAAAAAAATCAAGAAGCTGTAGGTTATTTTTTTGCATTTTCAAGGAGTTTATAAATCCTGTTTACTATATAGTGGAAGTGTTCACAGATTATTGGAAGCATTTTTCACTTCCCTTGATAGAGGGTTAGGGTGTGCTGTGCATGAAGCACCTGCCTCACACATTGCATTCTTATGAAAAAACCCTCATACTTGAGCCTTTATGAAAATATTTATCTTTAACACACATTTCAGAAGAAGTCTGATTAATATTTGAACTACACTCACTGGAACTGAACCTGGCTTTTCCCTCTGAGTTTGCAGAGAACCGAGTGGATGAGGCTCTGACTCGATGATCAGTTCTGGTATTCATTATAAAGAATATAAAATCATTACAATGTGAGCAGGTTTTTTCTTTCTTTCTTTCTTTTTTAATCTTGTGTGTTCATCACATACCTATGTATTTTGAAAACCATTTATTTTCTGTATGGCCCCAAATGTGGAGTGACACCAGTCATGCTTTGCCATTTGAAACAAAGTAACATTGTGGGTTAATGAGCTGCTATCTCCTAACGTGCATTGAATGACCGTGGTACCTTCTTAGCCTGCAGTAGATAGAAATTAAAATATCCTAGCATAAGGCTCTATGAGAAGGACCTATATTTTATAAATGAATAAAAGAAGTATTTTATTTGAATGGGCTGTTTGATTCTATTCAATTTTTTTTTTTTTTGCTAAAATCTGAGCTGTGTGATACTTCCCTTCTTAGCATTGTAGTCACTTTTTTTTTAACATGCAAGACAGCTACTCCAGCACAGGCATAAAATTAGTTTTGCTTAATGGATTTCTTGTCATGCATGTGCAAAAAGCTTCACTTGCCTCCAGTTTAAATTTTTGTTTTCCTCTGGTGACTCATTTTGCTGCATCTGTGTTTATTCTATAACCTGTGGATAAGGCATGTTTTCCTAGCTGGGAGCTGGCTGGGCTTTTGCTGATGTCTGCCATGTGTTGGTTTAGTCTTGCATGCAATTCTCTCCTGATTTCGCTAAAGCTCTCACAGTCAGCATTTTCCCAAGGTGCTCCACACAGGTCCTTTGGGAAACCCTTCAGGTAAAGTTCATCTTCAGGCTTATGTAAGACATCACAGATTCTTTCTCCTTTGTAACAAAGTTTATTTCCCTCCTACAAATCTGCATACTTCACTGGTCTGTGATAGATGACTTCCTATTGTAGTTCATCTCTTGCTTTATAGATTCTATTTTGATCAGAGCGATTTGATCTGTTTGGGTTTTCTTGCATTTTACACTTATTTCTTGGTATCACTTAATTCCGTGTCCTTTCAATGAGCTGCAGTTTGCATCACTGCGCTTTGTGGATGACAGGAAGAGACTTATGCACCAGAAAGGCTAATGCCAAGAAAGAGGTCAAGCAACTGTTTTCCAAGATAATCTTCTAGGCAGTCGATAGTGTGAGTTTGGGAGCTGCTTTTTATTGAGGAGAGATTAAATTTCGTTCAAGTACTCCTGTAGGTATGTTTGCCTTCTGCTTACAGTAGAAGTCTATGTTTTTTATTGTCTACGTATTTTATTTGTTCTTATTATTGCTGTAGAAAGAGTCATGTAAATGCTTGAATATATTTTAGGCTTTCTTCAGTATCCTCTCAATCCCTCCCTAAGTGCCCCCTTGTCTAAGTGCCTGATCTTTTCCGAGAAGGTGGAGCCCTTTTAGAAACAAATGGGAGCTCTACCCAAGCAAAGACTGTAAAATTGACCCATTATGTTGCAATGGCTTATATTAAGTTGCACATAACTATGCCAGATTTCATCTTGTTGATATCTAGATCTGTGGTTTTCACTCTTAAGTTGCCTTTGGGTGATGATTAGCAGAGTGTTAGCCTGTGTTATGTTAGGAAGGTTTGTATTTATGGTGTTTAAGATGAAACAGCTCTTGTATCAAGTAACAAATTACTCATGGGACGTAAAATTCTTTAACCTTTAGCATTTGCTTAGGAATGGTTAGTATGTTTCTGTCCTCTTGGAGTACTGCAATGGCAGGACTATCCTCAAAATTATTTTGATGTAGTTCAGAAAACTTATTAGCTTTTAAAAAATTTTTTCTACCCTTCTTGTATGTGGTTGTTTGTGTTATTCAGAGTTTTTTCTACTCAGCATGACCTCACATGATATTATTGTCATGGCAGACTGCTTTACATACGTCTTCTTACTTAGCACTTGCTACTTTATTAGAGGCTGCTTCTGGTTCTGTCTCGTCCTTTGTTACTGATGTGCTTCATTGTGAAGTGTTTGTGTGCGTAAAAAACAACTCACTCCACGCTGTTGTAACTTAATGGGATGATAGGGATGATAGATTGCTTGCTGAAATGAAATACCAGCTTTATTTATGACCTCCCCTCCAAAGGTTCTGATTAAGATACTTCAGTATAAATCCATTTCTTCAGAGCCATTACATTCCTCCATTTAAAACTGCCTGATAATGCTGTATGCAGTAAGAACCCATGTCAGCACTGATGCAAATTTTTGGTTTAAAGGACTGCATGTATGCATGGATTCCTTAAGCAGGTATAGATCACATAAGTTTATGGAACAAGAGGAATGCTCTCTGTCTTCTTCACTGCACTGTGCATGTGAAATATTATTTGGGAATCCAAAGCACCTCTGGCTCTCTATGGCTGCAGAAGAGTAACTGTGACTGTGGCTGCAATGCTGCCAGACAGTTCTCTGTGGGTTTATGAATGTATCACCCCTCTCACACGACAGCGTGCACAGATCCCATTTCTGCTCTATATTTGCTACCTCTTACAACTGAATGAGTTCTTAAATGATAGTAACTACTTTAAAATGCCTGCTGTTTAAAATGCCTCCCACCAAATTGCTTGTCTGTCACTGTAAAAAAGAGCAGCTACTTCAGCTACTCCCAAACCCTTTCCACAGACAAAGACTGCGTCTCTCCCAGCCTGCACATTCCTCTACAGTGCACAGACCCAGTCAGGCAGGCTAATTCAAAAAATGAGAGGAAAAAGGCTATTCTGGTTGCTCTTTTCTTTCACATTTTCAATTCAGACTTTCTCACAGGCTTTTGGGCTGGAAACAAATAAGATTAAGTCGATTCTACTGCATACAGCATCAGCTTTGGGTATTGTTAGGGGTACATTCTAAGGAAAGGGATATATTCTAGAAAGGGAATCAGCTACCACTGGGTCAAAGACTGAACATTGTGGCTGGAGTTTACTCTTACCAACTGATTCTACTGAAGAGAAACTTTTGTTGAAAGCAGGCATAGGATCTAAAAGAGATTTACCATTAAACTATTTTCATTTGGTAATAAAAGCTTGAGGACAATGTTAAGCTTTGCTATGTGGTAGGACATCATCTGTTGGGCAGAGAGTCCTAAGCAACTGGTATCAAACCTAACTAAATTTTCTGAGTCTTTCTGTAGCTCTTTTTACTGTCAGTGCTGCTCTACTGTCAGTGATCCATTTTTCTCAAAGACCTTGGCAAGTAACTGATCAGAAAAGATCATATGCAGACCTTGAGTCTGTTCCTGAGGGTGGTAGAGAGATGGAGTAAAATGCAAAGTATTCATATGCTTGGCATCTAAATCCAGGTTGTGTTCCCTGCCAAAGGTATAGCTACAGCTGTTGGCTTAGCTTGGTAAGTCTAAAGATAAGACAGGTCAAGAACAAAGGAAAGTGTCAGTGCCAAATAGTTATGTAACTCACAAAATAATTTGCTTTACAACAGTCTCAATATTTTAGCATTTTTACGGCAAGAGTATGAGAGCTATTCTAATTAAATATATTTTATAATATATTCCTTTAAAGGCACTTTCCAGTAGATGATATAAGATAGGGTCAGATTTGGTTTATACACTGTATTATCCCTAATGAAGTTGGAAGACTTGAGGAGCACAAAAAAACCCCAAACCTCTAAACTGGAGCCCTAGTGTATTCTCATATTTCTGTCTACAGGTCATATCCTGGGGTTGTCATCATCTGTAATACAAAGCCTTTCAGAGTTGTACAGCTTGGCCACAGCAGGCAGTTCATAACCTGAAAGGCAAGAATATTCCCAGTGAGAGCTGTGTAGGTGTGCAGTGAAACTCTCTAGAGTTTATAGAGATGCGCTTACGTGTTGCCACATTTAAACTCTCATATTTTGCTACTGTTCCCGGGATAAATGGAATGATTTTGCAGAGGCTGTGCATTAGGAGATTATCCTTTAACTGCAGGGAAAGCAAGCGAGGTTCCTATGTAACAGAGTCCCCAAAGAATGCCCCAGAAAGGCAATGATAAAAGCTGCTGGCATGAAAACTGAGGACACTCACCATTTGGGGAGCATAAACCTGCAGGGTTTTTTTCCTCTCAGCCTTACCTGAAGTATGAAGAAGATCTGTTAAGAGATTCTTGCCTATGCAGACTTGTGAAGACCCTACAAATGTTTGGAAACTGAGAAAATCTGACACCTGCAGTGTGAGACAGCACCTAACAAATGAAACTTTTAAATTTGAAGGTGATGAGCAGTACTTGTATGGCAAAGTGCCTTTTTTTTTTCAATATGAGAAATATTATGTGCAGTTTTGAAAACACCAGGAGTTTGGAAAGCAGTTAATTGTCAGTAACTCTTTTGGGCACATGATTGGTTACCATAGTGAAAGTGGTTCAAGTGCACTTTTCTACAGTTTTAAACAGCCTGAGCAACCTTATAAGGCAATAGAGAAAAATTTCTAGTCTTTTAAGTTTTACAGAAATCACGAACTGCTGCAATAGGTGGCTCTAAGTGGCCTTGCCAGCAGCTGGAATTCATTAAAACCTTGATTTTGGGATCAGTGTACACACCACAACTGCACCCACCCCTCCCCTTAAGTTCAAAATACTGCTCTATAGCTGTAGAAGCCCTGGTATTGAAGATGTGATGCTGAGCATGGTTAAGTCAAAATCTCTATAATTTCTAGGCGGGGAAAATAGCAAGTTTTGATAAATAAGCATTGACTGAGGACCTTTGTTGCTGTTACTTTGTAAGACCTTTCATAAGGTTGTGAGCTAAACTAAGTTCTAAATTTGAATCTCCTGTGCAGATTAGTGCCTTTTCAGAACAGGGCAAACTCTTGGGGAGTCATGCATATCTTTGAAGCTCTCAGCTAGTTTAAGTTATTTGGTGGGAGCTGCTCCAGAAGCAACAGGACTTTCATAGAGACTTGCTATAAAATAATCAAGGTCATATTTGGGTAAAGTTGAGCTAAATGCTGATCAGACTGCTGATAGCTTCTCAAAGGGAGCATAAGCAGCAGTGGGAAGGGGATGGAGAATGAGAGGGAATATCTGGGCTCCTTTCACCTTTATTTACCGTGCCTTTTGGCTGTAAGCAGACTTTATGTTATTGGATGAATTTCATTAATTTTAACTTTGTTCTCAGGATGTCAAAACTTTTTTTCTATTCCCAATGAAAAGCCTTTCAAGGATCTCATAACTAGAAGCTGAGTAATCAGGTCATAGGCATTTGTGTGCATACCTGGAAAACAAATCACGATGTCGAGGTGACTACTGGAAACATTGGTATTTGGCGGGATTGGGGGAGTTCTGAGCTGTTTGTCTCTACCTGCTTAACTTCAAAAGATTAGGCTGAGTTAATTTTGGCTTTTTGCAGTGCTCTGAGGATACAGCTGTGGTCCCCACTGAGGTATTACACTACTGTAAAGATTAGACTTCACAGTCTCTCTGTACTTGTCAGCAACTGATATCTTGAAAGAATTTCTTTGGAAGATGCTGTTTGTGTTGTTTTGACATAATGTCAATTTCATGTGGATATTTAAATATTTTTTACAATGTATCAGCACACCCAAAGCCAACAACCCACAAAACCTCAGGAAAGTAGGAGGAAAGCTTTTGATGTTCCTTTATAACTCAGATAAATTAGGTATCAGGAGTGCATGGTAGTTATAGATGAAACTTTATTTGTTTTTGATGGGCCCCTGAACCAAGTTATGATAACTTACATGAAATGAACTCCGTGCACTATCCGTAACACTTGAAATTTAGAGAAATGAGACAAAGTGTTAGACACAATATAATTTTTCTATCTAGAAAAATTTTTCTATTTTTCTATTGCTTTCTAGAGTAAAAATAAAATACTATAAAACTTTCAGTTGCATTTACGATTTATAGCAACAGGTGACAATATAACAATTTAAGGGCAACATTATGGACTATGGGATAACTAGGAGCATATTGTCCTGGCTGAAACCTACTGGACACATCTCTGTCATCAGTAATGATTAGTATGCCTTTCCTGTTTTACAAGTAAATAATATAAAATACACTTGAATAGGATGTGCTATCTGCTTTCAGATGCAGTGTTGCTTTCTTAGTTTTGTTCATTTGATTTACAAGAAGTTTGCAGAAAGACATCAGTATGCCGGTCCCAACACAAGAATCTGGTATCGAATATCTGCTCAGATGCTTTTCAGTAAATCTGTAGTCATTTGGGAGCTAGAGACAGGAAAAAGGTTTGCAAAAAAACCGAGGACCCAGTAGTAACACAAGGAGATGCTGGCAGTAGCTTTATTTCCCGATAAGGTACATCTGTCTTCCTTCTCTGTCTTTCTACCCTTCCTTGGCCTCTCTACATCTTATGAATAAAATGAAGGCTAATGGTCATCTGATAAAAGAAGCTCAAAGCTTATCAGAAGTAGCTGCATGCATTTAAGATAGCCTCCTTACTGTACAGTAACTCTGAGAAACCTTTAGCTCTTGCAGCCTTTTCCAGAGGTGCAGATTTGTTTGTGGTGGCTCTGACCATTCTGGCTGTACATGCTTTTACTTTAGAAAGAATAAACTAGCTGAAAATGTGTTTTATTTCACTTTGGCTGTAGCAATATGCTGTTCTTCTCAAAATTTTCAAACAGCATTTCAGCAAGGAAAGGATATTTATTAGCAGTGGGGTTAATATGGTATTTGGATGCTGTGGACTGAGTTGTTTTCTCACCCTTAAATAATTTATCTGTTTAAAAAAAGTAATTTCAAAAACCTGTAACTTTTATTTATTAATTTATCAGTATAGAGTGTAATGAGGAAGCTTAAAGAAAAATGGCTTCCAGGTTGTTATGTCATCATGCAGTAGAGATAGGTGTTGTGGACTAGGCAAGAAAAATGCTCTATTTTTAAAATTTTTCCCCTTTTTTTCTTCATTGAAGTTACTAAGTGCATATAGCTAATAACATGAAATAATGCTCTCTCAGTACTTCCTGGTATGATGAACCGATTTATTTTAATTAGCAGTTGCTGATCTAGCTGGGATGAGACTTTAGCTCAAGCAAATCGAAATCAAGCAGTGCCTGTGATGACGGCCCCTGGCCCATCTAAACTACTTCTCTCTCTGCTGCTGTGTGTAGACATACTGTGACAATATCAAATTGAGGCAATTGCTTGCAATGGATTGCTGAGGAGCCAGGAATTGTTTTATATCTAGGGCTCTGTGTCTTTTAAAATCAGGTTGCTTAATACGTGATGAAATAAATACCTGAGTGGGTCTATTTTCCAGAATACCTATTATTATGAAGCAAAATTTAAAATCAAGGAGGTGTGAGGGACTAACACCTTCCAGAAGCCTGAAGGCATAAGACAAAGTAAAAATAAATGAGCTTTTCTACTCAGTTCATTATAACACCGTGGGAGATCACTATCAGGGAAGTTTCTAAAAGCAGTGGATAATAGAAGCATTACACGAAGTTTCGGAGAGGAAAATAATTTCCACTGCCCTCTGCTGACTGCAGGCTCTGCAGTGATCCGGCTCTGCTCCGCCGTGTGTAGCTGTGAGAGCTTTCCTCAGAGCCCGCACTGAGCAGTAGGCGTGAGCCACGTTATGAATGGAACTGTGAGAGTGAGTCATGCTTGGAGGATAACGTTTTGCTGCAGGTGCTGCTATAATATCTAAAAGCTTTTCTTTATGCTCACCTGCAATGAGCCATGATATATTGGCAGATGTGAAAAGCTTTTTCAAGTCCATTTTGACTGCCGGGTTATACAGGCTACTTAATTTCCGTGTGCTGTCTTTGCCCCTCCGCTCCTTGAAACTGTGTGAATTTTGGGCTCCTAGAGAAGTATGAAACACTGTTCTGGACTATTTTGTGTGGCACAGTGTCAGTTTTATCCCAGTCATTGAAGAAAAGAAAACAAAAAAACCAAACAAAACCTCAAAACAAAGAAAAAAATCCACAGAGGAAAAGTTTGTCCTGTCTTTCCCAGAAGAGCATGATACGACTTTAGAGGGCAAATTAGGCTTATGTATTACAGCACCTTCATTCGCTCTCTTAACCCCTGACAGTTTTGAGGTCAAAACAGTATTTGGGGTACCTTAGAATGAAGAGGCTGCAACTTTCATTTATGGTCAGTGTTATCATTAAACAGGCTTAAGATGCAGTGTGAGAGCAACACAGCTCCAGCTTGCTTATCGTGCTGTGGATTAACTTGGGAGCCTTGATTTGTCCATCTAAAGGTTAAATCCTTTCCCTGTAATTGTTTGTAGACAGGATCTAGTACCAGGTTAGGACAGTGCTAGGGAAGGAGAAGGTTGGGGCTGTTTCAAGTACTACAAATCAGAGCAATAAAATAGGGTAATTTCTATAAATCGATTAAAACCTTTCTAATGTTATTCTGGTATATTTTTCCTTCAACTTCTGTAACATCTCTGTGCTTCAGTATTCCAATATTCTCCCTCAGCTTCTGTAGTGTCTTGACTCCCTGACTTAAACTGGAAATGTCAAGATACTAGTTTCCTGTACTAGTTTCTTTGAAGCAATTTCTTTGGATGTTATGTGGAGGTATTGATGCAGTCAAGCACCAGACACCTTCTGTATTTTCTAAACATAAAGAAAGGCAGCATTTCAAGGCTAGGCTACTATTACAGGCCAAGTAATTACTCTGGGTCAGTAGATGTATTTCAGTAAATATCACTTGGTTAGATCAGGTCCCAGAAGGAAATAAAAAAGAGCAAGATGCTCCCCAGGTAAGTATTTTGTCTCCTCCTGAGTGCTGTGCTTTGTGGCTGAAGGTTCTGTGCAGCCTTGTAGGCTTGGGGTAGGTCAAGTGGAACTGTGCTGCGGAATAATGGTATGTGGGCCTCGTCAGGTCTGAAGACCTTGAGGGTGTGTTAAACATGCTTATACACCATGAGGAAAGCAAAATGTGAGGTAGAGTATCAATTTTGTAAATAAGTATTTTCGTCAAGTTATTTTAATTTGTGGTTGTGCTTCCATTCAGAGTTCTTCCAGGCCACGGTTTCCTCTTTCGTGTTCAGTATCACAAGTGGTCTTCAGGGTTTCTTGGATGCTGCTGCAGTGCAACCTGTCCTGTTGGCAGCCAGAGCTGCCTCTGAATCCTGTGTCTTTCTCTCCTGTGGATTTGAAGTACTCTTGGCACTTCAGCATGAACACGTGGGACCTGCTGTAAAAAAGCATGTGCCCCTGATCTGCTGATTTCACATGCCTCTACAACCCAGAAATGGTTTGGAAGGTTATGTGACTGCACAGTGTGAATGCACCCGAGGGTCAGGACATGGATGGATAATGTAGGTACTTATCTTATCACACCTGCGGTGTCCAGTATGTTCAGTTCACTGGCTGAAGGCATAGTTCTGTGTGAAATGGTTGTCTAGCCTCTGCATCCTTAAATCAGGTCAGTGATCACAGTTAAATGTAGCTTGGAGGAAGGCAGCATATGAAAGTCTGTCTTTTTCTTTTGGAAGAAACTTGATAGCAAAAGCTGTGCCAACATTAGAACCTGTACAGTTCTGAGTGCTTCCATAGATGGAGCACTTGCAAAATTTCAATTATCACTAGTTATAAAAGGTGACCTTGTAAAGGCAGGTAAACCCTAAGAATGCACTTGTAAAATAACGTTTGGTTGACCTATCCTAGGGGGTGAAAAAACCTCAGAATGGTTTTCTTGTGTATCCAAAACATTTTTCCATCAGTTCCAGCATGTTGTCTAAATGAGATAAATCAACTGTTGCTTTTTCTTGAAAGTAAAGCCCTTTAGAGGAAGGTTAATGGGATTTTACCAAATTTAGCTTCCACTGCTGCTTGTCTGTTGCACTCATCTGATGCACAATTTTTTCAGAAATCTTGTGATTGCAGAATGAACCCCGAACTATGAGCTGTGACTACCTATATATTACTGGCTGCTCTTTTCTTTTATTCTGACACCTTTAATTCCTGGAATCTGGACTCTGCCAAATACCTTTGAGGATCAATGGGTAAAGAACTGCATTTTAAGGCTGTCATTTCATTTGGCAATTAAATATTGACAATGGTAGTAAAGGTGGAATTTTATTCTGCAAGCAGACTTGGTGATTGCCATTGGTTTCTTTGATAAAAAGACACCCCAGATGTATCTGCCTACTGACTGAGCTAATGGGCTGTAAACCAACTTAGAAATAAACAGTTGATAGTTATTTATTAAATGAGCACAGTTAATTTAGAAGTTATTCATCTTGAAAACAAACTGCCAGCTCTGTAAACAGCTATGGGTACAATTATGATTACATCTTTCTAGCGTTCATTTGATCACTGGAAATAGAGCTAATTTAAACCTTCTTCGCAATAGTTTTGCAAGGTATAGTTGATTAGTACTTAGTGACAGTCCTGTCAGGCAGGTATAGAAATAGCATGCAGATGATTCAATCTATCCCGATCCTATAGGACAAGGAGCAGTAAAATAGATCATCTTTTCTTTGACCTGAAGTCAGATCATGTGAGACTGTCTGCTTGTGAAGAGAGTAGAAAGTTATCATTTTCACACTGTCATTTTTCTGAAGAGGAATGCAAATTAGCAGTTCAGAGGAGAATTCCTTTCCTAGTAGTTTGCTGTAGAGTTTATGAAGGTGTATTCTTAATCAAATTTGAGCTCTTAGTTTGGTTTTGGTCTAAGTACATGTTCTTCAGTGAGGATTAACATATCATCCTACTCGTTCTGATATCTGTAGCAGAGCTATCAAGAGAAGAAGGCTATCAGCCAGGTATGAGAAATAGGACACAATGATGACACTGATTATTATGATTAGATTTATTGCTAATTCAGTATTTAAATACTGCAGTGCAGTATCTAAATAACAACACTGTCATTTATTACAATTCATTATGCTCTAATTAGGTTGTGGTGCCTCCTGTTGAGTCATGAGCTTCAGTGAGACCTCCTTGCTGTCTAAATTTCTCGGAGAACTCTAGGTGTGGTTAGGATCACTCAGTCTCAGATTTGATCAGCAGTCCATGTCTGAAAACTCAAATATAAGAAGGTTTGGCTAGAAATGTGCAAATTTAGTCTTTGGCCTTGTAGAATGCACAACTGCAAGCAACAAAGCACCTAAGAAGCTTCTTTAAGATTTTATCTCCTTATTTGATAGGACCTGAGTGATTTTACTTGCCCATCCAAAAGTGAGTGTTCCCCCATGTTCAGCCAAGTATACCTTGCAGGCTTCTTGCTGGGCAGGGATTCATCCAGAAGCTGCTTGCAACCTTTGAAGGCTGTGAGTTTTCTTTGTTTTAGTTTCACTTTTAATCTGACCTGTAGCTGTAGGGTGATTGCCTGCCATGAGTCCCTGGATACTCTTAGAGGCTCATGTGCTTATTCAGGACAAGAGAAACTGTAGTTGATAGAAGAAAGAACCAGTTACTTGCTTTTATAATTTGACAGCTATTTTGGGAGCTTGCTGTCCTTTTTTATGTGTACTTATGCTGCTACTTGCTGCCAAAGCTGTTTGGTTTCTAGTTTGTCTTTATTATCCATGTCTTTACTATACTCTACTTGCAGATATTTGGTATGCAGAAAGGCAGGGGCATGTATTGAAACAAAAATCTATGGGCATATTGTTGGTTTAGAGCCCTTTCTTGGCAGCCAGAAGATATATTGAGGGATAGTAAAGTCACAGATTTGGAAATAATGTTTTAACAGTTATTAAGAAATAAGTAACAGTGCCATGCTCTTTCTGGCTCTAGAAGACAAACTGAGCCTGTTCTCCAGTTTCCAGAATTGAGGGTGCTAGAAACTCATCTTTAACATAAGGAAGCCACTCTTGGCAGTAGTAGAACCAGCACCTGTTTGAGAGGAAAAAACTGATCAGCTCCTTGTGAGCAGTTGTGTGCCTTGACTCTGATGGGGAGGATTTGGGGCTGGCGCAGGCCAAAGTCAGGCACAGTGTGAGACCAGCTCAGGGTTCGGTGGCCTGGGGAAGGGAAGCAGTACACAGATATTGTTAGCATTTTACATGGACTAGTTTGAAGTCCTTGCCCCATTCTGTAGACACTTTTGGTGTTCCCCATATGTAGTGTGGGAAACCTTGGGGTTTGATTCCACTTGAGTGGTCAAACTACTAAAAGCTCAGACATTTCGGTATCTGATCTGTCCTAATGCAAGACTCTTTATGTAACACTTTAAATAAACTAGAGCAGTTACCCAGCAGGTGCTATTCATTTTATGAATCAATTAACAACCCTCAACACTGTGTCAGGAAAACCAAAGCCAGATCTGTTGCATCAAACCCTGTTTTGACCTATCAGATCATACCACCTGGCTTTTCCTCCCGTGTGGGTAGATGAGGATAATCTGGTGCTGTCCCTAGTGTGGGACTAAGATGAAGGTCTTCTGTAAGCAAGTTATCTCTTGTTTAGAGCCACACCAATACACTGGGGTGAATCTGGAGTCCCAGTGAGAGGGGTGGGACATTTATCAGAATGTTAATTAGTGAATGCTGTTGTGTATGAGAAGAATTTAGTAGTACAAAGTGCAGATATCCTTATTTTTATCCTGGTGCCCTGTTACAAATATAAGTGCTAGATCTGAAGTGTGGTGTCTCACACATGTGTACTTCTACACAAGGCTTTGTTTGATTGACTCCTCCTGCTATAAAACTCAAAAGTGTTTGGACAGAATGATCCCTCCATGGAAATCAGATCTATTTTGTCATCACATGAGAAGATCAAAGGGGTTTTTTTCTCTTCAGTAGCAAAGCTGTATAGATGCACAACTATTCCCCCAAGATTTTCAGGAAGTCAGGGCTGTCCATGGAGAAATAATAACTGCTTCCAAGTCAGCTCTCACAGTCCTTCTTTTGGCTAGAATTTTTGGAGAGACTATTCTGCTAGCATTGCCTTCCCCACATACAGGAGCCTTGGGAGTGCAAGGCAAGGAGCTCTCTCTGGGATGGTGCCCTCCATAATTCCCTAAAACAAACAAACAAAAAATCTATGCTTTGGTTTGTGTGTTTGTTTTTAATGGAGCCTGCAGGTAAATGTGGATTCCTGGCATTATCCACAGCTTATGTCATAGTGCTGTGTACCACTAGGTAGACTGCATCACTCATTTTGGTGTACTGCCAAATGAAACATCTGAATTATTTGTATGAATTCTCTACCTATGATATTATTTAGAATGGAGAAGAACCCTTTTCTCTGTAAGGCTGTATGTAGAAGAAGCATGTTAGTGTAAACCATTTTCCTTGTAAACTCACACTTGGAACTGATTATGATGCATTAAAAAACATACCCAGACTAACCGCCAATCGTTTTCTTCAGACCTAGGTATATTTTTGAGGGCTTTTTGCATTTTTCTCTACCATAAGGAAGGCAGACTTCTATAGACACGTTGCTCTCAGAAAGCACATGCTGTGGCTGGATGAGTGACTAACTTTTTCAGGCATTGCCTTTAGGGGAAGAAAAAAAAAATCAAAATTTCTTAAAGGTCACTTTGTAAACCAATAGTTTGTGTCAAATGCTTCTGCAGTTCTGGACACTCTCTAGTGGTCACCTATAATTGAACATAGAAAGAAAATGTCATATCTTGTCTTTTTGTCACTTGTTCTTTATCTTCCTGAGGTGCTAACTTCACTCCTCTCCCAACCCCCCAGTGGCTTTTGCCTTTCAGTAGTTCTGTTTCTCAGTGTATCGTGTTAAAAAACACTGCAAATGGCCCTATAGGTACGCTTTTCTCCACAGCAGAGAAATTTATCTAAATTCATATTTTGCCCCAATAAAAAAAAAATTTAGAATAGTGTTACATTGCTATCTTACATAATTTTAAAAAAAGAAAAAGGAATGAAACGTGAAATTTCATTCTGACAAACATTCTTCTCTCCACTGTTGATCCATGGCATAAGCGCAGTGCCAAATTACCTGAGCATTTGGGCTCATTTCCCTTGTTTGTGTTGCGATTATAATTATAAAGGAAATATTTGGTTTATTACAAGAAGAGTTTGGGATGCATGATTTTGTGTTGATCCCAGCAAGAGACAGTTGAACTACGGAGACGTCTTTGCTTGTAGCTGTTCTTAGGATGAGAAATTTTGTTTAAGTGTTCATCTTAAATGATGATTACCATGAGGCTGTATGTTTACTGCTAGTGATCAGCTAGTCTGTCTGGACTTCCTTTTTCATGGTGCTTTAATATATTAAGTGCTTAGCTTTGCTTCTATTAACTGGCTGCCTTCAGCATATGTATGAGGAAATTCACAAGATGCGGTTGAGCCAAAAGCTTTTAGTAAAGTTTTGGGGTAATATTAAATTACCTGTAGAAATTAATTTTATGAGACTTCTGATGTAACACTTGCTAAACAGCACATCTATTCTTGCCTGAAACCTATTAAGCTTTACAGGATCGTGCTTTGCAATTACTAACCTTCACAGCATCCCAGGAATTTAAAATGTGTATGGACTTACACTCTTGTATCATGCAGCTATATTATAATCCATGGCAAAGCACAAGACAAGATGTACACACAGCAGCTAAATCCTGTTATTGCATGGGTGCACATATGGTGTCCAGCGCTGACTGCCTCCCTTGTGACTGGGCTGATACTGCTGGTTCCATTGATTTCCAGTTGAACAAATCAGTAAAGAAAATCAGTGTGCAGGATACATACTTTAAAAAAAATATTCACATTTGGCTGTGCTGACAAGAGGTAGCCAGTGAGACGTATTTATAATATTTTCAGCCATTACCTCCAAACTGGGAACTAGTGCCATCTTGCCTTCATCCTTTCAAGTGCTCGTTCAATCACCCTCATCTGACTGCTTAGCATAGAACGGTATTTTGTTCTTGGCCTGACTGTGCTACAAGTGCAGCTTCATCATCTACAGCAGCAGCAAATAAGTGGGATCCTTGAAAGAATGATAGGCAAATGAATCTCACTGACAGTACATCAATTAACTTAGTAATGTATTACAATTGCCACAGCAAAGAATACAAGCCTGAGCAACCTTGAGCATATCAGAGCTCTGCAGGATCCTGGCCTTGCATGCCGTGCCAGTGCAGCACTGCTAAAGGGTAAAAACAGCCAAATTATGCTTGCAGAATTAAGAAGGAACTTCTTCAAGTTATACTGGTGGGTTCATTCCAGCACAACTGCTCCTTCCTCTCCTTCTGCTTGCAGACTTTGAGACCACCCTCCACCAGAGCATGCTTTCCCTAATGGCAATTGAGGCCAAAGGGTTTGCAGAATACCACTGCAATTGTGTGCCACCAGAAAGCTGGTGCTGGAGTTGCTTCATCCATGCTGCTTAATTAGGGCTCTACAGACTTCCAAAGCAGCCTGGTAGAGCACCACAGCTTCAGTTTGCTGCTTCTATCCTTTAGTTTTCTGCTGCTTGCTTTAGCTACAGAGAGTTGGGGCAAGGAGGTTGTGGACAGGTGGGGTCAGTCTTTTCTCCCAGGTAACAAATGATAAAACAAGCAGAGATGGTCTCAAGTTGCACCAGAGGAGGTTTAGACTGCATATTAGGAAAAAATTTCTTTCTAGAAAGGGTCATCAAACGTTGGAACAGGCTGCCCAGGGAAGCGGTGGAATCACTGTCCCTGGAAGTGTTCTAAGTATATGCAGATATGGTGTGTAGAGACATGGATTAGTGATGGACTTGGCAGTGCTGGATTAATGGTTGGGCTTGATCTTAAAGATCTTTTCCAACCTAAATGATTTCATGAAGTGTGTTAAACCAGCCCTGGAGCCATTACTCCAGAGGCATGACTGATCAGCCAAGGTCTGAAAAGAGATATTGCAAGCAGGAATATGTGTTTCTTTTTCTCTGTGTACCCCAGATTATGCACAGAGCAAGGCAGTAGCCACAGAACTTCAAATTTTCACTGCTATGCATGTTGTACCTGGCATGGTACCTGCATTTGCAGGACTTGGCTGCAACTTCATAGTGAGAAGAACACTCATGAAGACCTAGTTTAGTTTTCATCTACCCAAAGATGATTTGATCAAGTTTTCATTGAGCAACAAAACTTCTTCTCATAGCCCTTATACCAGGGATATTTCTTCAGATTGCTAGCTATAGGATTTCTGGAGGGAACGTGATCCTTTCAAGCTGAGGCAATCTATTCTAAGCTCTTAAAGGAAGTCCTTGATGGATTTCCTGATTAAAAAGTTATTGTCCTGTGTCATCTCCAAACAAATATAGCAAAAGTCAAGTATTTGAATACATGAAAATGGAAGAGTGCTCAATGCAAGAATACTAATTCTACATGTTAACTTTTTCTTCACATTCCTGAGTGCCTCCCAAAGGTAGGACAGCTTTTGCAAGAAGGAGAAAAAGAGGACAAGACTGACTAAACGAGTGTCTGGATCATAATACCAACTTAAAGGGGGTAGGATTAAGACAGAACTTATTGTAGTGCTCAATTTTATAATTCAATGTCTTTTTGTTACAGCTTCTATGGCTTTAATTTCTTTTGGAAAGATAGTAGTAAAGATTAGTACTTTCTTGAACTCCTAAAATAGAAATGCATCTATTTTGTATGTTGGCATTCTCAGTTTTTCCCTCTGCCTTCATTTTCTGAATGCAGTGAGAATATGCAATGTGAGGGAATTATTTAATGTTTTTCTTTTTACCTTTCTAAATAATTTTGGAAAAAAACAGCTTTCCTACATTTATAAATGTTACAATATTCATTGGTAAAGGAAAAACATACTTTTTTTTTAAACTCTGTTTCTTCAGAGTGGCAAGGCACATCTGTTTTCTAAGTTTTTTGTTTATTAGTTACTTGCAGAATTAGAAAATCTTAGGCTTGCTGATAGTTTCAAATATAGAGACCTTGACATATGGCTGTCCTATTTTAAAAACAGTCATCTACAGGAAATAATATAACTTCTTAAATAATTATTAAACCTTGATTGTTTTCTGTTTTGACAAAGCTGACTAGTCTTTTTTTTGACAGACTGGTTTTGATGAAAATTACACTTCTATGTTCACAAATCTCACTTCCTATGGAAATTGTCTATACTGTTCAACAGAGGTCTATGGATCATTGCAAGGCCCTCAGACAATGATGGGATATTTCATTATGCCCTTATCAAAGAATGTGCTATGTAATGTGATTGTGAATGTTTTTTTTTTTTTCAATTAAGGTGTACCAGTGTCCAGTTATAACTCTCTTCCTAGCTAATAATATTTCTTCAGTCTCATTAAGGTATGTTACACAAGTATCAGTTGAGAACTATCATTAAGTTCTGCAAGTAACAAAAGCAACTGAGGAAGGAGACCCAGCTCATTTGACAGTTCAGGATTTCATAAACACTTCTAAACGGCTTGAAAAATAAAGTATACAATTTAAACTTCATTCAGCCTCCTACACTGACCCTATTCCTTATGTCCTTATTGCAGGGAAGATCCTGTTTCACCTCTGGTGGTAACTTTACATCCAGGCTTACAGGACACAATTTTTCTTTGCTTTTTAAGGACCCAGTCTTCTTCTAGGAAACAAATATCTGTAATTGCTCAGCAATTAAGGTTCAAAACATGTTGTTAGAGCTCTGTGAAAAGGCAACAGTCTTGTGCATGTTGAATTGCTGCTATCTAGCTAACAGACATATGAGTAACACTACTACCATTTTATTATATTTATATTCCTAATAATAGTTACACTATATAACATTCTTCTCTCTCTCTTTTATTTGTTTTAAATTTGGATTTTATTAAAAATCATATTCTGACGTTCTTTCTGCTGTTGAGTAGTAATTTTCTCAGCAAGTCCTAACTCAGGCTACAGGCAAAGCAAAGTGTTGTTCAACGTGATTAAGGATATTGGAATTACCCTAAATTGTTAATCTTGTACAAATACTATCGTATTTGAAGTTCTTGTTTTCTGGAAATGCAGGGAAATTGATCTCTTAAATTGAGTTAGAAATATAATATTAATAAATTGAGATTTATACACTGAACCACCTCCAGTGTAATTTGTTTTGTACAGATTATAAGGTATAAGGGATATTTTCTCTCTGTATTTCATCAGAAATTCAGTAGTCTAATAAATGTGCAAGGGATTAAATTAGTTTGAATTTACACTTCTGTGATTTAAAATATTCACATATAGCAATCAAGGCGTAGCCTTTTTCCCTGAGTTACTGTACTAAAATATTTGCAATAACATCATAGCTTCATGACTTTATGGTTGGATTGTCAAGCAGAATATGTTTTTGTCTAGTCCTTATTGGGATGCTTAGCTGGAACATCCACAATGGGAATGACGGTTTGGGGTCCACCCCCACCCCCTCCACCCCCAATCCTTTATAGATTGTGCCTAATTGAATTCACATTTATATTTAGGTTGAGTAGAAATGAGGGGTTGTATCTGTATGCAAAATATGGGCTGACAGCAATTTCTGCCCTGGGTGCCTCTAGATCTCTGTGATTTGGTGGTGAAGGTGATTACCTGCTATTAGTCACAGCAATGGGCTTCTGGGCATATCAGCATTGAACTAGACAAAAAGCCTAAAATGCCATGGAATCAGCAATGACAGGACCCAGGTGGGAGAAGGAAAAGAGCAGCTTTGCTGCTGAACTTAAAAGGCAGCTCTTACACCTCTCCTCCTTTAAACTTAAGGGAAAGAAAAAGAAAGCAATGGTGAGTGGAGCAGTGAACCACAGACACTTCAGACAGTATGAACTATGACGAAAAATACCTTGAGGCTAAATATTGGGTTTTGTGACACAGGTTAGGCAAATATATATGGGGATGGTTTAGCTGTGCAGAGCAGTGTGCTGCTTTCACCACCACAAGTACAGCAGCTGATAAAGCTGCCTTCTCCAGAAGTGAAGGCACTTCTGAGAAAATGTGGAGTTATTCATTTCCCTGAAATGTCTGTTTACTCATGAAAAGTTGGCTAAAACTAAATGGACTTCTACTCTTTGCCACATCCATTAAGCCACTGAACGTTCATTGTAATTGCAGAGCAGGAGCATCCCTTATGCCACATAAACAAGCTGTAACTACTGTAATGTGAAAAGGATGATGTGGCTGTGGCTAATATTAGGCACAGCATTGCAATCCCACACTAATAGAATGTCTAATGATAATAATAATAATGATAATAATATCTTATGTCTTGTTCCCATGTACTGTGTTTAGTTTCAAGTGGAGGCAGTGACGTGTTGGAGCTAAGGAAAACACTGGAAAAGAATAGATGATAATCTTAAAACTTGCAAATACTTTCTGAACAAAAGATTAAGGAGGCAAAACTCTAGAGGAGAATGGCAATCTGTAGGTCATGCTCTGAAGGATGAGGCAAATGAGGCACTCCAGCCTATCTGATAAAGGTCAAATGGCTGGCTGACCAAGAACATTCCTTTTGCTGTTATGTACATACAAAGTGCTGGTACCTAAAAGGAATGGTCTTCATTCAGCAGTTGTATGAAAAGATCTCAGACAAAATTGGAGGTGTTTACGGTTGGTCTTTTGGGTGATTTTACAGTATCTGAGTCAATGTACCTCATAAGTGTCACAGAACCTCAGTAGCATGCACACCTGTAGGACATACAGTTTACAGAAAATCCATTTCAGCTCCTACCGTGCGGTAGAAGATGAATAGAGGCTTCCTGACACTCAAATTAAGGGAACAAAGTGGAAATTAAGCATGAAAAGTGCTTAACAGTGCAGCAAAAGATAGGATTGCTAAAGAAAATAAATCTATTTTGTTATGAAATTGTAGCTTAGAATTGTAAGGTTTAAAAATGGTCACAGCTCTCTAATTATATCCTATTGTCCCTAATGCATGAATGAAAATGGAAAGAATGAGCATAATGTTTTGATCTGAAACAGCTGGTTTAAAGTAGTGTTCAGATGGATGAAAGAAACCACAATATGTAGTTATGCTTTATGTCATCATTTAAATTCATTATTTATATAGTCTATTATAAATTTATATAAACAGAGGATATTAAGGTGACTTCTTTCTCAGTTGGTAATAAAAATACAGTGCATAAACAGTAAGCAGGCTTTTGGAGAGGGAATTGTATTAGTTGGGGGTTTTCTTTGGATGTTGATTAGTTTTGCTGTGTTGAGGGCTATTGAAAATTTGATTGTTTCAAGCCACAACAATAACTTTAATTTTTTTTGTCCCTTAATTTTTGACTGAAACAAAACCAAATTTTAAAGAAACTCATTCATTAATACTTAACCTAGCTACATAGTAGTAAATCTTAAAGTAAGAATTCTTCACATCTTTACTGAAAAAAAATCGTAAAGTTAAACAGATCAGAGTAAAATGAAATGAAAATTAGAGAAAATTAGGTATGTAGCACTTAATCTGCAACGATTTGTATGATCCGTACTTATTTTTCTATTCTATCCTAGTGTGCTATTGTTCTGGACACACTACCACTGATATAAAGCTCTGTGGCTATTTCTTCAAAATGCCAAACCCTTTCATGTTCAGGTCAAAAAACTGATTTTCTTTTTTTTGTGTGTGTATAATTGTTGTTATCCAACAGTAGGTTGAACATGTTTTCCAAAAAGCTCTTTTATTATTTATTATTATATATATATTTATTCTTGAGGGCTGCACATCACCAGCATATAGAGAAATCTTTTTTTTTACTCTTCCAAAATAGAAGATGCAGACTGAACTCCAGAAGAGCGTAAAGCTCAAAATCTCAAGAGATAAATGGAAAAATATCTTCTTATCCCCATGTGAACAGATGGGGGGGGAAAAAGAGAGAAAGCATAGAATAATGAAAATGAAAAGCTCTCTAAGATCGATGAGTCCAACCATTAACCCAGCACTGCCAAGTCCATGACAAAACCATGTCTGTATGTGCCACATCTACACAGCTTTTAAATATCTCCAGGAATGGCAACTGCACCATTTCCCTCGGCAGCCTCTTCCACTGTTTGACAACCCTTTTAGTTAAGAAATTCTTCCTCATGCCTAATCTAAACCTCATGTAGCATCATTAGCACAATTTCCTCTTGTCCTATCACTTGATACTTGGGAGAAGTGACCAACCCCCACCTGGCTGCAGCCTCCTCTCAGGCAGATGTAGAGAGTGATAAGGTCCCCCCCGCCCCCACGTGCAGCCTCTTCTCCAGTTCCCTCAGCTACTCCTCACAGGACATGTGCTCAGCCCCTTCACCAGCTCCATTGCCCTTTTCTGGGCACACAAAAACATGGCATCAATAAAAAGAAAGAGCAAATTCCCCTCAGATCTCCACCTGTCAGTCCTGCTTTACAGAGGGCACATAGCTTTTCCTATGCACTGTATTCAGAGGGATGTGGAGGAGACACGTCAGTATGGATACGAGTACGACTTAGGACGCTCAGAAATACTTCTTCGAATGGGTGATCTAAATAAATGGAAAACAAGAGAAGTGCTGGCAGGTTGATCCAAAATGCTTTTATTTACACTGAAGATACTGGTATCAGCTGAGCATGGGACCGAGGGCTGCCATCATAATGTTATTTTCCTGAGTAGTTAGAAGAACAGCTTGCCCTGCCTTCTGTTTTAAGTTTCTTATCATAGGCACCCTAAATAATTACTTCTCCATTTTTATATTATGTTAAGAATTCTGTTGTTGTACCAAGGTACATAGAGGGCAGAGTGACTGATGGAAGCAAGGCTATGCATCTGGTAAACTTTCAGAGTTGCCTAAGTGATTAGAAATCACTAATTTGGTATTTGCTTTTTGTTATACTGTGTAGCTTTAGGTCATCATTCTGAAGCAAAGAAAGAGATATATCTCGAGCAGAAAAATCATGGATGGATGAGGATGAGGTAACTCATGTGACTGTAGTATGACATTTTTTTGCTACACTGGTGAGTTTTCTACATCAAAATATGACTGATTTGCATGGGTACAGTATCTGTACCATGACTATCTCAAAGCTGAAACTCAAGGTCAAACAGGTGTCACTTTGCCCCTCTGTTTTTCTCTTTACATTTGAAGACATTTAATACAGGAAAGAAAAGAAATAAAAAGAAGAAAAAATTCTGATCTAGATGTCAAATCTTGAAAACCACAGAGGACAGACACACCAAGAAGAGATTAATTTGTTATTCCTGTAGGAATGTCTGGGGGAATATTAGAAAAGAAATGGAGAGAAGTGCTTAGGTGGGTCCTTCAGTGCAGGGAGACTTAAGGATAAGGAGGAGGATAATGATTAGAATTAGAGTAAGATCCTAGAGCAGAATGCAAAGGTTAGGGGTCAGATACAGTGTCTGATAGTAAACTATTATTCTGTTTCTTTGCTGTGATGTAAAGGAACCATCATAAAGATTGATTAAAGTCCAGGCCAGTTTTATCAGTTCTGGGAACACAAGTGAAGAGATTTCTTTTTGAACAGATAGTGTTGACTTGCTTGACTTGGACCAGTTATGTCAAGTGAAACTGTCTTATACCACATGTGTTTCATCCCAGTTTTTTCTGTGACCTAGAAATACTTTGCTCACAAGGAACTTTGACTTTGAAGAATAGAACTTATAATATGAGAAGAGGAAGTGCAATGTAGAGCAAGTCACAGATCCATTGAGACTGAAACCTTGATAACTGAGAGAAGAGAAAAAGTACTTTGATACTCATATGAAGCCTTGTAATTGAAACATTGGCTCACTTGAGTTACTGCTTCTATAAATTGAAGTGCACAATATGAAGTGACAATTTCCTCATGGGAAATAGGCAAGACCTTGGCCCTTTAACAAGACGTATTCAAAATAAAGTGCTGTTCTACGCATTACCTTCAGAAATATTTGCATTTTAAGATGTACCCATTAATAAAGCAAAAATATCTTAATTTGGTGTTCCTAGTATGAGAAACCAACTTATGTCAGTCTGATATCTTTATTAAAAATAATAAATTTTGTATACCACGTTTATTTTTTATAACTGAGAAAGAGAGATAATTATCAAGGCTGTAAAAATAATAGTTTGAACAGATTAGTTATTTATTTTTTCAGAAGAGTAGAGCAAGCTTTTAAAATCTTGATGTGCAAATGCTTTGGCAGGATTTTGCCCGTCTCTGAAAATTAGCTTGAATCCTGCACTATAAATGTTCCTTAGCTATCCTTGCAGACATATCATCCTTGAGCAAACTTAATCACAACTTGTTATGATAGTATATAACATTCCATGCTGTACTATAGGAAATTGCCAAGTGAGGCTTTCAGTAATTGGGACTTGCTACTTACTTTGTAGTGCTCTTTCTTCAGATAATAGAGTCCTCTCCCCCCCTCACTGTTTACAAATGACATTTCTAAACATTACAGAATAGAAAAAAATAAGAACTATAGAAAAATGTATGTGTCAATGGCTGTTCAGATAATTAAATATTTGGAAGAAATGTACTCTGCTGTTTGATCTAATAGAGATTTTATCCTAGTGGTTTTCACGCAATAGGAACCTTCCAGCCTAGACAAATTACAAGGTGATTAAGCTCATGCATGTTGTGAAATTAAGGCTGAGGTCTATGGAACCTGGTCACTGTCTGCTGTAATAGAAATAGGAGGGTCTTTTCAATGAAGCAGGCAGTTATTTATGTCAGGTTACCCACCATCAGAAGTGTCTGTTCTTTTAATTACTAATTTAAGTAACTTAATTTCAGGACTGGCAGATTTTTGTTCTCCACAAGTATTCAGGGATATTTTTTTCTCATCGTCATAATCTCCAACTGCTGAATGCAAAAGCATTTCAAGTCATTGTAACTTTGGGCAGTGTGGGTTGTAAGAATACACCTTTTGGCTTTCAGTGCTGAACAGTGAGCCACCTCCTGCAGGAAAACACTAATATTACTATTCACACTGTAGTAGCATGTCAACATCTCATTGATGAGCTTGAGACCGCCCCTCTGAGATAGTAATTTATACAGTGCACGAGGAAGCAGCATTGTCCTGCCAGTCCTCAGATTGCCCCCAGTTATTTAGGTGCTCTTAGACAAAGCTGCAGCTTGAGCACTGTTGGTTGGAGGCAACCACACCAGTGACCCTCCCAGAAGCTGGAGCCACAGCAGTCAAGTTCATGGAAGCTTGTAACGTCTGGCCAATGTAATTCAAAACCACAGGAATGAAACTAAGGAATGAAACTACGTGTTAGTCTAGCTAGTTAATTGCTGACTTTAGAGGCATGCCCTGGGATCCTAAAACTGATCTTCTCCACCTGACTGCTCTGAAGCATTTAATAATGCTGTAGAGGTAAATGGGATTTTCAATGGTCTGCTTTTTTATCTTCAGGCAACAGACAGAATGTGATAGTTTAATGATCAGCTGGAATACCATCATATCTTCACTGCTCAGTTGGTGAAACTCGGGTTTTTCTTCTTCTATCTCCTAAATTAAATAATATTAAAATGATTGGAGCATGTACTTTATTCATGATATCCTAAGGCCTCATCTGCTTCTCTTACCCTTCTGTGTTTTTCTTTCTTTATGGTTATGTAACAGTGGTATTAAAGATAATTTTCCTCATTGATAAAACAGTTAACAACAAAAAAGTTTTTCCATCCCTCATATAAATCAGTTCACATTTTCTTCCTCTAATCTTTGTATCTATCATGAGCTGCTTTCACAATATGTACTTTTGTTCAAATTTCAGAACCACGGACTTCCAAATGACTGCATTAGCACTCTAGTCTAAATTGAATCCATGTGTGTTATTAAAGCCCCATGATACAAAAGAACTGCCAAGAACCTGCAAACAGTTTCATTTTATTAATGTAATATTGCAAAAGTAGTCCAATGGCTGCAATGGGAAAAATAATTTCGAACTAGAAAATATTATATTCAAAAAACTTTTCTAGCTTTTCTGCAATGTTCACATGTAACTCGCTCTCTCTGCTAAATGTGATTGTTGGTAATATGCTATGTTAAAATATTACTTCTACCTGACCCCAAAATGTGAGAAGAGTATGATTATAAACATTGCTTGCATTTAAAGCACCAATTCCCCACATAGAAGGTTTGGCTGCCTTGCTGATTTTGCAAATAAAGAAAGCAAATCATAGCTGTCTAGCAGCTATGGTTTTATAAAATGGAACCGAATTATTTCTTTAGCATTAATTTATCTATGATTTTTACAGACCACCTGACTACCATGCAAAGGCCTACAGAGAAACTGGACATCACTGATTTTACTTGGGTTTGCTGCAATGTGACATTGAGAGCCAGCAACTGTTCTTAGTAGAAATTCTTGTTTCTAATGCTCTGCCCCCAAATCAGGAGCTCTTCCTTTTGTTTCGTAAGATGTATTTGTCTGAATGGAAAACTATTTATTCTGTACAAACTTGATTATAAAGCATCTTCATGCAGAGGAAAATTGAACTACTTTTGTCTTCTGAGGTAGAAAATAGAATATAAATATGTCAGTTCATATACTTTTTCTATCTGGTTATTCACTTTCTCTCCCATAACGAATATTTCATTCTATTTGAAGTGCCTTTGTTGTACCTTTCCTTCATGATAGCAGGAACGTAAGTCAATAAACAGAGACTAATAAAGAAATAGTACTCATTAGAGAGATTACAACATTGGAGCATATTTCTCTAAGCTGCAATGAAGTATGCCAGTTGTATAAATGCATTTCTACCAGGACAAACTGCTATCCAAGATCCCAGTTTCAAAGAAAATTATTGGTTCATAATTAGACAGTTGATATTTGGAGGTTTGAGTTGTCAAATGGTTAAACTTCTATGTTTCCTGTATGTTAAAATGTCTGTGTCCATGTGATGTTGTGTGTCAGGGTGCATTTGGCAACAGGATTGCTAGAAAGATTGTTTCAGTTTAAGTGGTAAATTTCCAAGTGTTCAGAAGAAGAGTTTGTTTTTAAATATCTGGACTTCTGTGCCTTAGAATGTGCTGAAAGAATGAACCCCACAATAGCAACTAACCTGCTAGAAGTTGTATGTGAGGCCTTTACCTGAACGGTTGTGCTCTGAGCAGATAATGTGACCTTTCCACAATGGAGTATATGGAATTTCTCAATGGATGATATTGTCTCTTTGCTTGCAGCTACACTGCTTCAGTTTTGTTTAGTTTTCTGTGTTTATAACTTAGCATCATTGGAACTGTAGATAGTTACAGAGGCTTCTTAGGCTTATCAACAAGAGATATCTGAAAGGTGGCAGAATTAGATGACCCAAGAAGGGGATTAGACCTTTCTGCAGAAAATAACTCTAATTCATGGTGCAAAGTAAAGAAAGATTATTTTTTTCTTCACTGTAAGTTTACAGACCATATTTTTATTCATCTTCCCTCAAAGGTATTTAAAGACACGGGTCTGTGACCAAAAAAAAGGGGCACTCTACAAGAATGGATTCAAAGGGAAAACAAGTCTTAATTGGACTTTGGAACTATTATTGTAGGGCTGTGTCTTTTCCTGTTTGGTGGGGGGTGTTTTTTGTGTATGTAGCTTTTTGTTTGTTGCTTTATTTTTCTCCCCTTCATTTCCTAGGAAACAAGCCCAGAATTCAGGCAGAGTTAGAAACTTAAAAGCAAAACATAAAGTGCGTGAAATGGTATAGAATGTGACATTTTAGTTAATGGTGACTAAATAAAACCTATTTTCTAGGTCATCTACTCAGATGTGTCGATTGGATTTAAAGGAGAGATCAAACCTGAAGACATCTTAGACTTTGATTTGAATAGTATCTTAGTCACTGTTTGCACACTTTTACTCTCAATTTTAATCACATAAGGACAGGACTAATGGATTCATGTCAAGACCAATTAATAGGTGCTTGGTTTGTATAACTAGATATTCATCGAAGGTGAAACTTGCTGGGTGCACTAATACTGAGGCAAAGCAAAACTGTATCCTGGTACCGTGCAACAGTATTCTCCTGCTCCTGCGAAGAACTGAAGGTGAAACTTGCATTGTTTTGGGCATTAGTACAAATGGTATGTCACTCTGAGGGTCTGATCAAGCTTCTGTAATTGATTGGCTATGACAGGGTAGCAGAGAGAAGACTCTTGGTCAGACACAAGAAGCATGACACTGATTATGTAGATGATCATGATTAGATTTATTGCTAATACAGTACCTAAGCATTGCCAGTGCAGTATATAACATTATCAGGTCTAAAGGGCTATAACATAAGGCAGGTTTGGCTAAAAACATACAGGTTTAACAGCCTCTGGCCTTGCAGAATGCACAATCACAAAGCATCTATGGAGCTACGTTAAGATTTTATTTCTGTATGTGATCAGATCTTTGTGCTATTCCTCACACATCTAGAAGGGAGAGCTCCCTGTCTTCAGGATGGACATAGCCTGAAGGCAGCCCTGCCAGAGGGAGGGATCCACAGGGAAGCTGACTGCAACCTTGGCAGAACAGTTTGCCCCTTTGGCCCAGGCTGCAGCAGCATTTTACACTGTTTTGCAGGCCAAAGTGCACCAAAGTGAATTGAAATCCCTCCAGCTTCCCATCTCTGGAATGCATTAATTATGTGAGCATCCAGACAGTTCCTCCTGCAAATCCCATCTATCTTTTGTCATAGTTGCAGTCGCATTGACATGAACTCCGCTGAGAACAGGAGTGAGCTGTGCCAGAGTGGTGTTTCTTGACAACTGTGGGAGTTGGGTAGACGTAGTCTATCAGTAGCATACTGTGAAAACCTGTCAGACCATCATATTCACAGATAAGTGGCTTCTAAGAAAATTCAGAAATGTAATTAAAATTTACTAAGCATTTTTAAAACTTGGTTCAAGAAAGTATGTTTCATTTGCAGACCAAAGTTGAGACAAGATTTAGTATGGGGTTGTTTTAACTCAAAGTGGGCAAATGATGGGATAATCCAAAAGACTCACGAGCAAAATTCCGGGTAAAACATTGGAAAGTCAGTGGTTTAGCTTAAGGACAGCAGAAGGTAATGTAATGAAAAGGTTGCACTGGGACAGGCAGGACATTTATCTCTCCTGGTGTCTTGTCTCTGATAGTGTCTGGGGGGAAAATGCAAATAGTTGAGCGAGAGTATAAGGCTGTGGAAGCAAGTGCATAGTAATACTTCATTACTTTGCCAGCCTCAAACCATTTATAATTTGGAAAGTTGCTGGCCTAGAAGAGCTTTCTGTGTAGTTTTATTAACCCTCAATGCATTTCTCTTTCATGGAAGGTCCCAGGCTGTTCTTGAAATTGTACTAACTTGCAGTATCCTGTGGCCAGGAATTCTACAGCTTTGTTGCAAACTTTGAGATGAACAAACTACTTTCAGTTATTCAGAATTTTTCACGTAGTAGTTTTAATTTGGAACAATTTAGATCTTGTACTAGAAGAGGTGGTAATCACTGTAGACCTTTTCCCTCCATGTCATTCATGTTTTATTAGTTAGTTGCTGCACATACATCTCTTTATCCAGACTAATAAGTCTGTACCTATTAATTCATAGAATTCAGGTTGGAAGAGTTCTTCAAATCTAACCCCACTCCTTTGTAATCCACCTAAGCCTTTCATCTTTTTTTGAAGACTCTCTAGTTTTCCCAGGGTCTGTGTAGACTGAGGATCATACTGCACAGTCCTTAAGATGCAAATTTGCTATGAATTTTTAGCATATTATAATGAAATTTTCCCATTTTTTTTCCTAGACATGTGTATCTATCAGCATTTTTAAAATTTAAACTAAACTTTTTAAATTGCAAGACACGTAAGAAGATACTTTATATATGATAAAATTGTGTTTGTGAAAAGAAGTCGTGTGTGTAAACTTTTTTCAGTTAAAGTACTGCTACTTGTTGAAAATCTGAACATGGATAATATGATATATTTCAGTTGAGAGCTCATTATATAAATGGGGTTTTATAAGAAAAGTTCTGTCTTTTCACTATTAATATCCATAATAATGACATAAGATTAAGAGACAAGACCTTACACTTAATATGATATTAAAGATAGAAGTTGATGGAGGAAACACATCACAGAAAAACTCTTTCTCAATTACATTTAAAACTGGGAGAAAGGGTAACACTGCAGCATTTTGCAGTGAACAGCACAGCATCTGTGTGAACTGTGGAATTCATTATTCGCCCAAGCCTTCTGTTGTACGTATTGTAAACAGCAAACCTTATAACCAGGGTTTATAAAGTCTGAAATTCTGTCCTAGGGAGCTGTAGCACACACCTCTAGTGCAGACGTGTTACGGTGGAATATTGGTAACACTGCATTTCATTTATGCACCTGATGGTGCAGTTCATAAGCTTTCACAGGTATGCAACTGTGGATTGAAGTACTGATATAAAGATGGCCCAGGCACAGACACGGACCCAAAGCTTAGTGCTATCAGAGGGGATAAACTAAACAAAGACACATTCTTCATCAAAGAATGTGTGGAGCTGAGGTAGTACATCACACAGACTGTCATATCAGGCTAAACGTTCTCCTCACTAAGGGAAGGCAAAGCTTTCGTGCCAGGTGAGGTGTGACAACAGGGAGCATAAAGCCTATTACACATTCATCACATTTCACACCGCTTCTTAAAAAAAATGCAAAAAATACCTTTTCAGTCTGTGGAACTGTCTGAACGTGTTGGTCATTGCTGGGTACTGTTGAATGCTGCCTAACTTTTCATAAAAACCACATTTGGGCTTATCTTAAATGTCATACACGTAGCCCTCTGAATGGGAACATGGTATCATAGGTGGCAGTGCTTAAAAGTAGACATGACTACTCAGGTGCTGATCCACCAGCAAAATGAGGAAATGAGACCTGCCTACTGCTTTTGCAGTAGTGATGAAACTTTAATTACTGTTTCTAACTTCCCATCATACTTCATGGAATTTGTGGCCAAAAGAATGAAGTCTAGAAAATTTCACTGACAAAATGTTAGGAAGCTTAGGACGTTGTAAGGTTTGGAGAATTCTTGAAGACAATGGATTCTCAGATGCAAAGAAAGCAGAGGAGGTGAGGTGATAATTTTCTAGCAGATTTGAATTAGATGCAGTGACAGAATGAATTAAGTATTTTCCATATTCTCCTATGCATCAAGCTGATTGGCATATAACAAAGATGGGCTGTCATATGCTGGGAGAAGTCTTGAAGCACCTGGAAGGAAGGCTTGAGGAATCTATATCACTAGGGGTTTTAGAAAGAAATGGCAGAAACCGTATAGAAATACTAGCTGCTGCTGCCTTGCTTTCAGTCATGAGCCTGATTCTGCTGCACTGCACAGGCTGATGTTGGTATTTAATGGAAAAACAACCTAAAGATAATGTGAAAATGAGCTACAGGAAAAGATTGACAGGCTTGAGAAAATGTACTAATGGGCTACTTTAATCTAACAGAAGCATCATAATGAGAACTAATGACTGGGAGCAGAAGATGCATAAACTCAAATTAAAAATAAGACACAGATTTTTATGCTTAGAGTGATTAACCTTTGGAAAAAAATCTGCCAAGGGGAACTGTGGATTGTGTATTTCCTGAAGATATGAAATTAATACCAAATGTTCTTTCTGACAGTTAGGCTTAGTAACAGTCCACAAATAGCCTAATCTTGTTCTCAGAAGTGGAATTGATGTGGTTTTTTTGGTTTGGGGTGTTGGTTTGTTTTGGTTTATGTTCAGCATAGTCAGTTTTTACTTCTTCCAACTTGCTACAACCACAGTATCACCTGCTGACCTTCCTTTTGGATTCCAGTCATCAGCCCCTGTTTTAAATAGACAGTGTAATCAATGCGTCATAGGAAACAGTAGTTCAGAGTTTGGATGTGGAAGGCTCAAAATGAGATCATAAATTCTTTCTTATTATGTTTACTACACTAAAATCTTGGTTTTTCACATGCTACAGGAAAAATGGGCAAAAATTTTATCAGTGAAACACTGGAAATTGGATTAGATGATGTAATGATGCCTTAAAGACTATGAATATACTAATTCATATACAACTACTACTAGCAGATGGTAATGGTGGGCTTATTTCTGTTTGGGAATTTGTGCCTTGACTGATTTGATGCTATTATTGATCAATTTCTTAAATAACACAAAAGTAATAAAACATTCTTTTATGATATTTTGATTTTTGTATTTAAAATTCACCTGTAAATTGCACTGTAAGTTTTATGCGCAATGTCATTGCTCAGTATTAAATCCAACATTTTGTGCAACATTAAATTCAGTGCTCTAACCCCAACTGTAGCATACAGAGCACTGCAATCAGCCTGATGGCATCACACGTTCACATTACTAGACTCCTGTAAACCATTTGACTGTCATTAAGTCTGTAGTCAAAGTAAAAAAGGTCTTTTTTCAGTTGTCCCACATCCTTTTGTATATATAAGAATACAGCAGTATTTTTCAAGTATAAACGTTTAGTGGAAGAAAGAAATCGAAAAGATCATGGGGAGAAAAAAAATCCATCTTTCCTTACTTGACATTTTGTTATTAGGGGGACTCAGCAACAAGTAATTAGTATAGGATTCTTTGCTTGCTTAGACTGCTTCTTTACTCCCTACTTAGTATTTGTATAGTCAGTAGTGTCAAACAGCACAACCAAAGCTTTTTCTGCATACAATAAAAGCTACTCCCTGGCTCTGGAGTTATATAGTTTAAGTGTCAGCTTGTAATACCCTTGCTCATTTTGCAAAGATATATACTTTGCAAATAGTCATTTTGAATTAAGCGATGTACTACTCAGAAGGAAGAAAGGATGCAAAATGTGGCCCTAAGGATAAGATTCATCTCCCTTAAATTAGCTATTCAAAGTGCAGTTAAACATTTCCTACTTGATCCCTTTTAATATTGATTCAGCTGTCTGGCCCAGGCAGACACTTTACTTGTATATGTAATGTACTGTACTTTGAGCAGTCAGGAGCTTGACTTGGCAGTGAACTTCCAGGCTCTTAGACTCCTGCTAGGATTCTTAGAACTCCCATCCTTTCCCTGCATTGATTTCTTCAGTTGTCCACTTTTTGCTGCACCTGTCCCATCTTCCTTTTATAGAATCATAGAATCATTTAAGTGAGAAAAGGCCTTTAAGTCCAACACTTAACCCAGCACTGTCAAGCCCACCACTAAATCAGGTCCCTAAGTGTCCTCTAAATACTTCCAGGCATGGTGATTGCACTATTTCCCTGGGCAGCCTGTTCCTTTCTGGCTTTTTCAGACAGGCATTTGAAGTGTTCTATTCCCAATAATATCATATGAAATGAAGGCCAGGGAGAAAGGGAGCAGTGGGGAGGATAGGTCGACCAAACTGAACTCCATGTGCTTACATCTCCTGGTGTGGTGTTTCAGGATCATATGGATGCAACGCATGATTTCTCTCCTTCCCACCTCATCATTTCAGACTTGGTACATGAAGTAGAGGTAGCTTGCAGCTTGGTGCAGAAGAGAGGTCTGAGGCAGCAGGACAGCTATTTTGGAAGATTGTAGAGGTTGAAACTGGGATGCCATCACTAAGAAATGGTGAGAGCATCAGGAAAAGCTCTTTATTATGAAGTGATGTGTGGGGAAGGAGGAAAGGGAAATGTGCCAGAGAAAACTGCTCCACAAAGACTCGTGCTTCTCTGTCCTTTATGAGAAAATTTCAGGTGAAGAAGGTGAACTTCAGAAGCCACCAGCAACCTTTCAAAATGAAAAGTATGTTCGGTTTCCCCCCCCAGAAATTGGCAGAAATCCCAGATTTATGTAGTTGTACAAGCATCTAATAGCTCAAGAGATGCTTACATGCCTTTGATCTGATGGGCTGAGTCTGAGCATCACCATTGCTTCTGCTTCCACCTCTGTGTGAGCCAGCGGTATAACCCGGAACAAGTGTCTTTGCTTGCTCTCGCTGCTGGTTTCCCCATGCATAATACAAAGACCATGATATTGAGCCAATTAGCTTCTGATTTTTGGTGCATGGACATAACTAAATTTCATGCTGTACTCAGGAACTGAAATAATTTAGAGGATGAGTTAATCAGCACTTCTTACTAACACCCATCTACTTGTGAAGTGCTCAGGCATTACGTCAACTACCGTATGCTTGGACTCATTATGCTGGAGTGGGCCCACATCTATCTCAAAGATAGATTATGCAATGCTTAGGCTATTCTCTGTCTCCGACCTTGGCTAGCAATCTGGGGCTGTTATAAATCTGGGATTGTTATAAATCTCTGCTGTAATTTCTATTATACCAGGCTGGGAATTGAGTTTTTCTCCTGCATGCTTATGGTAATGGATTGCAGGTTACCAAAATTACCACTTATTGTATCCACCAAATGCAAGCCACTAACTGACAAAATTACCAATTACTCTAATGCAGGTAATTGTTTTCCTTCAGGTTTTAAGTCTTTTTTTATGGGATTCTTAATTCCTCTAGATGTTGTTTGTATCCATCTAGCCAGCAAAACAAATAGATCTGTTAGTGCTTCCTCACTTTTAATGATTTTTTAAATAGGTGTTTCTTATTCATCTTGAGTTCTCTTGTGTTTTCTGAGAAAGTTTAAATGGAATTTTCTGCCTTGGAATTAATGTACCTGTGGAATAAGTGTCTGTTTTCTGAAGGGTTTTTTTTGAACAGAGTATTTATGCAGAAGAACTTATGAGAAAAAAAAATAACAACCGGGGAGGGAAGGGAATGGAAAAAAGTGTCATGTCTAGATATAATTGAACATTAAGTAATATGTGTAGATATAACTTAATGCTTTTTTTGTTCTGTTCCTGTAACTGCATTCCTGCAGAAATGCTATTCTATGACTCATAGATAACTTTTAGCAAGCTATTTATGTATGTAACAAAGTTTGGTTTGTTGTGGTTTTCGCACTTTTTTTTTGTTTGGTTTTTTTTTTTTTTTGGGCAGGTGAATAATGTAGTCAGAAATCTCTCCCTCTCCGCTAAATCCTTGTGGATATTTAGCTATTTAGCTGAAGAGCCTAATACTCTATTTTTTATCCATGGCATAAAATTTTGGGAAGCAAGTGTGCCTTTCCAATGACACCGGTGCTTCTATTCGACCCATTTATTGGGAAAGGAGAACCAGCTCTGTTTACCAGTGAAGGAGAAGAGAAGGCACTCACTCTGTTCTTTAATTTGTCCCACTTGGTTTCCATGCACTTTGAGACATCCCCAAAAAACACAAGTTCAGGAAACCGGTAGGGAGACCAAGCTTTAGTTTTGCAAGCAGTGATTTGAAGCTCTCTCACAGCAAGTTAAAATTTGGGAAAGGCTCCTTTTAGAATGTTTCATTTGGACAAGGGTATCATAGAATCACAAAATTGTTTAGGCTGGAAAACACCTTTAACATCTTCAGCTCCAACCATCAGCCCAGCACTGCCAAGCCCACCACTAAGCCACATCTACATGTTTTTAAAGCACCTGCAGGGATGGTGACTCCACCACTTCTCTGGGCAGCCTGTTCCCACACCTAACAACCCTCTTGGTGAAGCATTTTCTCCTAACATTCAATCTAAACTTTATCTGGTGCCGCCTGAAGCCATTTTCTCTTGACCTATTGCATCCTCTTGTCCTATCCCACTCCTCTGTTTAAATTGGTAATTTAACAGTGGAGGCTTGACATCTGCCCTGTGTCTGACTTGCAAGATTAAGTTCTCCAAAGAAACCACCCCCAATATTGCTAGAAGGCTACTGGGGACAAGCAGTGCTTTATGGAGATCCACAAGGCAAACTAAGGACTGTAAGGAAGGCCCATTATATTGTTTCTCGAGAGCTAAAAGCAAAACTTTTTTTTTCAAATCAAATATTGTTTTCCTCCTGCTTGAAATGCTCTGCCTTATCTGTATACTCCAGGTGACAGATTTTATCTGCTCCTTCTATCTTTAAGGAATGTATAGACAAGTTGGTTTTTCTTTCAAAATCTGATAAAAAGCTTGTCTTTTCCTTTTCTATAGAATTTTAATTAAATATACTGTTCCCTGCTTGTGATAGGGTTTACCAGGGGAGAACTGCTTTTGTTCCCTTGTGCAATATGGGCAAATAATCTGTTGGGATAAGAGACACTTGAAGGATTGTAGCACAATGAAATGGTCTGCAGGATCTCCTCCCTGTTCGTTTACAGGTTTTAATCATTTCAGGTTCATTTACATGTTTTATTAATTTCATTTCTATTTAGCTGCATAGGTAAAAATATTTTAAATGTGAAATTACTGCCGGTGTAGTACACTAGGTATTTTTTTCTTAAGTTAAGTCTTATTTAATAAGATGTAAACTAACTAACATTTAGACTTAATATCTGTGTTCTGACCATAGCAAGTAAAGAGATAAATTTTCAGTGGAAATAAACTCTCTTCATTTTAAGGTTCTGCTCTGTTTTTAAGATGTCTCTTTAAAGGAATGCTATTTCACACTATACCACATCTTTTGTTCCCATCTTTTCCCAGCATAACCTAAATCCACAATTACATTAATCCATGATTTTTCTGTTACATTTCAGTTCAGGGTTACAAGCCTTGCCCAGATACAGTTCTTTGCTAAGTTAGACAAGGTAGCTGAATCTTTAGTCAAATGTCAAAGGTTAAATTTGTGCTGTTGATGGGAATTTCTGTCACCTGCCTTCTTCCTTCACTTATTTCTACACTATTTTAAGTAGTTCCATAAAATGTTTAGCAGTTGCTAGAAAAGTTGTTTCAGAAAAAAATAAAGGTCACTCAAATAAAGACACAAAATTACCAAATGCAGCTAGAAAAGCCTCAACCATTTAAAAGGTCAGATTAAATAAGACACACTGTGGGGTAATTTACCCCCCAGCTGCTTAGCTTTTATGAAAGTTGATGAAAGCACAGAGGTGAAGGAGCTGTGCTTGTAGAAACAGTTTCTGAAGCAAAAATTGATGAAGATTGATGTGTCTTCTGTAAAGTGCCCTTCAAAGGTATCTGTCCACTTAGAAGGTGAATATCTTTGTATGATGATCACGAAGCATTTTTTTCAGCTCTCACGTCTCATAAAGCAAACACGCTCAACATACAATTATAAAGGGACAAAGATGGAAGGAACTTTAAGAACTGGCTCAGACTTTGGTGCATATGCCCTTGAATTTTGTGTGATGCCTCTGAGTGTTGACAGATTGAATATTGTACTACATGCTGCACATTGGCAACTGATAATGTGTTTTTATTAAATGCTTAATTATTTTTTTCAGCTTCTCCTTTGAGAAAAGTAAAGTAATATTGTTATTTGTAGTGTATGTCAGTGAATGCTTTAAGAAGGTCATGTTGTCAAAGAGCTGCCCTGTGTACCTGTGGGAATTTATCTGTTTTAATTCCTTTTTTTCTCTTTTGAGTGAAAGATTCCATGCTATGTGTTTACAGCAGTTCAGTTTTAAATGTAACACCCACTGGTTTTACAACAATTCTTTGGGGCTGCTTCAAAAACTGGTAGGTAATATTCTCCATGCAATGAAAGAAGATTATATTTATGGGAATACACGTGCAAGGTATGATCTTAGATATGTTGATCATAGAGAGGTAACAGTGAAAGGAAGGAAGAGGAGATAACAATGGCCATCAAAGGTGCTTGTGTCTGAGAACCTGGGAAAATCGGGAAAAATTTGTGAAATTTGTTGGGGGCTTTTTAAAGGAATTTTTTGTTTTTCCCAGTTTTCTTCAATTTTCTGGTAGAATGACTGGAAGCCTTCATGAGGAATTGCATGTCGCACTAGGATAGGCACATGCCGTATTTCAGTTATCATTTAATTACCATTAAGGAGTGTCTTCTGTTGCAGTTGATGCTTTTGTATCCATAACAACTGTTATTCGTACAAGAAAAGGGCATTGAGGTGTGCTGGTTGTATATGTGCGTGTGTTTTGGGAGGGGTTCTTTACTAAATGTTTTGCTTTTCTAACTTTCATCCAACTTCCATCTGGAGAATTCTGTTTCAGACCATGTGTAAATAACCCTGGTAATCCTGGAACTTCACTGAGAAAGGCACTGGACTACAAGCAAAATTTTTTAGGAATTTTCAGACCCTTAAATGGTATTGAATATCCCTCTTTCAGAGGCTGTTTTTCTTGCATTGCCGTTGTATCAACAGCAGAGTTAACAAGGATCTGAGTCTGCTGCCCCCCAGACTGTAAGCCAGGGAGCCCAGCCATGTGCTCTCTGGTGGAGATAGTTCTCTCCCTGGAACAAGAAAATAACCTGCAGGACAGAAGAAAAAGCCTCTTGTCTCTGATTTTAAGAACTATTTGAAACAGATAAATAGAAAATATTTTTCCACAGTGTGAAGTTTGTGTCTCATAAGCACCTTAATTTTGAGTGGTCATTTTATTTGTCCTATTTTAGGTAGAGAGTGTCCAATTGCCTTTTATTCTGCATTAGTCTTATTGTATAGTAAGTACAGCAAAAACACTGAGAGCTTAGCTCCACACCTTTTTATGTGTTATGTTAAGATTAAATAAGAAGTGTAGTTACTCACTTGGATAGCACTTTCATCTTGAATACTTTTAGCAGTTTTTACCTGTTTTTGTATTTTTAAATTAGGCAGTTAACTTGAAATAATCTGGTAAAGGTGAATGTTTATTCCACTGTTCTGTCCCATATTCTTAGGGGTTCCGTTTGCTCTATCAGCTTTGACATTTAATCTATATCAAACTTGCTTTTTGGACGAAACAAAATGGTGTTATCTCTTTAGTTAGGTGCAACTAGCAACTCAGGGTTAAATCAGGAACTGATGGCTGATTGTCATAGCAGGAAGGAATCTTCCAGCTGAATCAAAATATGTGTTTTATGACAGTATATGCTTTCTCTGACATGGTCAACCACCCCACTTCTGAAAAAAACTGAACTCTATTGTGCCTATAAAATTCACCAGTGCTGAGGCCCTATTCTTGAAGGTTAAAGTACATGTTAATTAATAAACCATTAGTGTGCATTTTAATGGGATTGGTCCATCTCATTTGGGTTCTTCAATCCATGCTACTCAGAGTGCTCCTTTTAAAGCAGATGAGAGGGATACCTATATGTTCATAAATATACTGGATACACCATGCCTTTGAATGTGGGGGAAAAAACCCCAACATGTTTCAGGGGACTCTCCTGGATTTTCATCATGCTCATGTGGTACACGTGTTCATTTTTTTTCTCATGAATCTGGACTAAATTTCAACGATACATATAATTCCCAGTGCTTGATTACTCTTGGATTGACATTTTTGCTTTAAAATTTACATTTTTTGCTACAGGGTAGACTTTGTTAAATTCTACTTGGTGGCAATCTTGGAAAAGATTTTTCTGTGCTTTTTGTCCTTCTTCATAAAGCACAAACAATACCCAGTGTATTGTTGGTGATCATGTAGAAGAGATGTAGGTGCAGGAGACCGTGAAGTATGATCAGTAAGTATCAGAAACGATAGCTACGATAGTTTCTTTGGATACATGATTCCTTTGATTCCCCAAACAGATGTTTTTGTTCCTGTAGTGCTACACTAACACTCCACTACAGGACTATTCCAGTGGTACTTACTTTATTAAGTGTATTTCTTGTTTCAGTCTGGTTGGGTATAGATCAGTGAATCACTACAGCACTTTCAGAAGGCAAGAGACTGCACTCTTGTATGAATCTAAGTTCCTATACATTGTTCGATAAAACTAAGCAAAGAAGAGTGGTTCTTTTTAATGCTTGTATACAAAAAATAAAAATCACTAAGACAAATCTGCTGCTAAAGATGTGCTCTCCTGACCATGTGCTGGGGGTTAAAAATTTCTAAATAAAGTGTAGCTTACTGATAGTGACTGTCTACGGAGAGGTATTCTTGAGGTATTCACCACTTCTAAAAATAGAAGGAAACAAGCATTTTTCATTCAAATTCTCTAGTCATGGCAGCTTTCAGAGCCTTCTTTGGAGTCTAATTGCTTACAACTTCTTCTGCAGTTTTAGTTGGATTTGTTATTCTCTATCACTGCATCTCAATGTAAATGAGCTGTGCAATTATACCTTCCCGGTGACAAAAGCCATTTCTGTACCTGGCAGCATGTAACAATTCAGAATGAAAAATTTTCTAAATGGTAAACAGCATGAGTTTCTGACATTTTTACTGAGCCATGGTAAATGAACTTCTGTGTTTTACATTCAGTGACTAGTTGATTGTGCAGATAGGAGAAGGTAAAAGATGCGGTAAGTATGGATTTTGTTAGGGTATTTTTAGTCTTTGCCAAAGTAATACTTTTATTTGGTTTGCTGTTTTTCTGTGTTTTCTTTTAAGGGTGTTTTTCTCACTGAAATGCATGCAGTGCTACACAATGGCTAGAGCATGATATGCTGTATTATAATTGGTCCAACCCAAATCCAACTCAGTTTCCAGAACCTACTGCTTCTGTTTTAAACTAAAATCAGAAACAAACACACACAAGCCAGCTATTAGATTATCTTGACATGACCTATCATATTTTCAACAAACCCACACTGTTTATTACTTTTAGCATGTTTACTCCCACATGTTCACATACTGCCATCTTCACTCTATGCTTGCTACTCTTGCTAAAACATAGTCGTGTCCTGCTGCATGTTTCAATTAGCACATCTTCCTTTTGCCAGTCCTCCATTATTCCTCCTGTTGCCTGATTTCCTGAAGAACACTTTTATGCCAGTGTGACTTCTTTGGGTTACTTTTTCAAGGAGGAGCAGCAGGCTCCCACCTGAAGACAAGAGCTCATCTCTCAGACTTGAGTTGTGCGGACTCCTGAACCAGCACAGAGCACAGGAGTGTGATGTCCAACCCTTGAGGGCAAGGGAGCACCTGAGATTTGTAGAAGCTCATGGTTGAAAGGAGGGACAAAAGTCAGAGGATCCACAAAAACTCACAAAGTTTTGTCAGTAAATTACACTGTTGGTGTGGAAGTTGGAATGTTGGTCCCTAACCTACTAAATGAGCACACTGCAGCGGGCTTTGGATAAAGGGGTAAGATGAAATGAAAGAAGGAACGGAGGAAGGAAAGAAAGGTCACCCAGTCCTGGTTCCAGTGTTGGTCCAGCCGATGGGATGTCCAGGGTTCTGGAGCACGCGTCCAGCCTTGGTGGGGGTACGTTTTTATAGACAGGTTTCTTACTTCTTATGCAGATTAGTTTTGTGCAGAATGATCTTTCATACCTTTCTGGAAGTGGGCCAGAGGGCTTTGGGGTCTTGGGTGGTCTTGATCTTCCCCTACTCTTGGCACCCTCTTAGCCTCATTCCTGCTCTTGTGCTGTACTGTATTGTGCTTATCTCCATGAACTAGAACAAGGATGTTTGGCCAGGAACAGTGGTGCCCTGCTCCCACGTGGCCCCCTGCTCCAGCCACACCTTGTTCCTTCCCATGGCGTGTTACTACCAGCAGCTCTTGTCTGTTATTGCCAACCATCCTTGGCTGGCTGCACGGCCATCTGGCTATCGTGTTTGAGACATGCACACTCTAGCCCCTTATCTTCTGGGATTCTACAAGGAGGAAGTGCTCAGAGGTGAAAAGTAGAACAGGCTTACTGGAAGCCTGAGCAGGATGGGAAAAATGAACTGCAGACACTGAGGACACAATAGCAGTGAAGTGTATTTTGAGTTACAAGATGCAATCAGGCTTTAGTTCTTACATTGCAAGCCACTTGCTCATTTTGCCCTCTTGCAATTGCTTAACACTCTTTTATGGATTTATTTATTTATTTTTAATTTGAAACATGCCAACTTACAGAAAGGCATCCCAGTCTCTTTCTGAAAACTCAAATGCTCATTTTTGCCTTGGCTCTGTAGAGCAGTTGTGAATTCCTTCCAAACTAAAACCCTCTGTATCTGATTCACAGCATCGCCCTGCTCGAGTCTAAAAACCACCAGGCACAATAATCCTGGCTCGGCACATTAAGTTACTAAGGTCCAATTCAACCTGAAATAGTCAATCTGTCTGATTTTAAATTTGGAACAGGTATTGAGCTATGAGCAGCACTGGACTAAATTTTTAGCTAGAATGTGCAAAACAGCAAAGGCAAAAAAATTATTTTTTGATGCTTGAATCACTTCCAAGTATTTTGTTTCCTGTCCATGCATTACGGTCTCTTGCTCTTCACTAATTTTAGCGAGGATAATATTTTGCCTGTGAGACTGCTTCTAAAATGTGAAAATTCCATCTGTGGGTAGAATACCACCAATGGTTAAGGACAGACTATCTATGCTCCTGTTCAGAGGTGAAGATGCGTAAGGAGTAGGTACTTGGCTTATTCCAGACACCTCTGTGACTCCAGTCAAATCGTAGAAAGCCTCTTCTAATTTTCCAGGTTCCTGACTGAGAGTAAATAGGTTGATGGGGGAATGGAAAGCAGAAGAAAATCTCACTGCAGTCCCTGCTCACAGCAGGAGGTCTTTCCATGGATGAGAAGAAATTATTTCAGTTCTGTCCCTCTTGGGCACATATGGAGTTAGAGAAACTGAGGAGTTCTAATTTTCCTCTGTTCATGGGACAGTTTGCATCAAAGCAGTAGTCCCAGTCTCTTATGGGAAGCTGGGTAATCTTCTCACAATACAGAACTAGGGTGTGGTTAAAGTGACACATCTAATAGGTTAGTAACTATTGTTGGAGAGCAAAGGAATAAGTGAATAAATTACCAGTTCTTGCTGATTAATTGGATAGAATTTTTTCCAAATTATTTTGTTTGTTCATTTCAAAATAACAAATTACTGTATACTACAGCCTTTTTAGAGCCCATTTAGATACAGAATATATATTAATTTCCCCAAATAGAAGGAAAAAATTAAAGTAACCATTAACTCCAGTGGTTACAAAAGCATTTGTTAGTTTCTGAGCCTTTAAGACACTTGTTCTCATCAAATTACATTTTGAGAGAGAAAACACCAAATATGAATTAGAGATATACTTTGTAGAAAAAGATCGGTAGAAATAAGTGAACGCGATGAATGTATATGAAAAAAACATTGACCATTTGGAAACAATAATAAGAAAAAAGGTGTTGCTAGATTAGAATAGCATGTGGTACTGTTCTACCGAAGTGCAAAAGTATGCTTTTTGTGGCTTTCAGTGCAGTGTATAATAAATACTTATATTCATATAAATGGATGTTGTTCTTGGATGTATCAGATGTAAATGGATGTATCAGAAAGTAAAAGAGAAGATATTTATATTCCAAGTCCTAAAGTTAAAAAGTTTTAGGATTCATCTCTGCTGACATATGTAATTTTTATTTTTTAAGACTCTTCTGCTTTATTATACCTATCAAGCTAATCTCCTGTTTCTTGTTTATTCTCTCAGTTTCTTTGTACTAATCATTGGAACAAGAGCCTACTTGTGATAATGGGCTTGTATGTGGATCGGTGGTGTCACCATGAAAGGGTGACATTGAAGTTAAAAGAAGCTACTAACGAGGGTCTCAGGGGAAGTGGAGCTAATTAGTCAAGTTAAAAAGGGATAATTCATTGCAGCCTTTGTCTTAGAAACACATTTCAAAGTTTCATTTCCATTTCAAAGTTGCAGACTGTAACTTGCAGAGTTATCATGATGCATTCAGCTGGAGAAATAACAATCTGGTTCTTTCTGACTGGCAGCTGAACAAGATTCCTAATGGCATGTGAGTCTCAGGTCATCACCCTATTAAGAAACCTAGAAGACCACATTTAGGATGATCCCTCCCAGATATTTTGAAAATGTTTTCCTTCTTTCCTCTTTTTCTTTTTCAGTTATCTTACAAACCTTAAAAATAATATGCATAGATATGTAAACAAAACAATTTCTTCCTTTGAAAATTGTGTCAGTTTAAGTTCTGCACAGGATTGTGCACAGTAGCTCTGTTGTCTCCATATTCTAAAGAGTACAGAAAGTATGTGAGCAGTCAAAATGCCTTCTAGCTATCTTTACTGAAGGTTGAGATGGTGAGAGTTGTGCATTTGATATAACTGAGGTTTTATGTTGCTCTAATCAGAACTGAAGTTTTTTAATAGTTTCACTTAGAGTAGCTAACTCTATATCATTTCTTTTGAGAGAAGTCATTTTAGGATATAAGGAAAATAATGAAATATTACTTCCCTATTTCTAAAGAAAAGAAAAATTTTTAAAACTTTTCCAGCAATTATATCTGTGAAACAATGTAACTTTTAACGAGCAGCAGTTTATAATCTGCCAAGTGAATGCTTCAGTGATCATACATTTAATTGGAATGTGCCAAAAATCTTGTTTCCAGAAGAAAATAATGCTAATCTGATGCTGCTGTCTTGAGCTAAAAATTATCTGGTTAAGGAAAGTATCTAGCTGGCAGGAAATAATCAAATTAACATTCCATACATCATGTTAACTTTGCCTCTTGCATGTGTATGTCAGGATTGCAAACATGTTCTCAAATCGTGTCTGTAGAACCACAGAGCTATTTCTCATATAGACACTCATCTTCAAATGTGATTAACTGCAGTTCATGGCAACAGAGGGTCTTCACATTGTTTGTGTTATAAAAGCTCAGTGAGGCATTTCTATTCAACAAACCAAAAGTTAATTACAGCAATGTACAATAGGACAGAGAAACTTCTGACACATGATACCTGAATCTGCATGTGAGCTGGCTTTGCAATTTGAAAGGCATTGCGGAATACACGTATTTTGAAAGCTGAAGAGAACAGTTATACTAAGGATTACTGACTAAATTGGAACATATATTCTAGCCAGCAGTTTGCTTACCGTATTTTACTGTCCATAAGGGTTTACTGGAGAATTACAAGGAAACACCTAAAGCAGAAAACAATGAAAATAAAAGCTGAAATATTATGGAGGAAGCTTAATCATGTACCTAAAGTATTATTACTGACAGAAGAAAAGTAAAAATAAGATTCATCCACTTGCAAGTGTACAGAATAAAATAAATTCTCAAGAAAGGAAGAATTGAAAAATACAGCAAATGAAGTAACTTAATAGGGAATATAATTTAATACCTATAACCTGTATAGGTATTAGTATAACAAAACTAATTTACTAGTGTTTTGCATGAAATGATAATATTGATAAATAATAGAATTAAGATACTATTGTATGAGTAGACATGACCCTTGTGTCTAAGGACCTGATTCTAGAAATAGATAATAAAACCTAGAAACCACAAATCTCACTGAACTGTACACATTGTAGCCTAAAAAGCAGTGATTTGAATGTATGTAATGCTTGTAATTCTAATTCTATGTCAGGTGATCTGGAAAAAGTACTCCAAGGGTAGCAAATCCTGTAGAAGGAAAGATATAGTGTAATTTTTCTGACAGACAGGTACTCAGAAACTTGAAAAAGGTGTAGATGGAAATGCAGGTTCTGATTTGGTGGGTAGAATTATTTCCTGAGTGAGGCTGCAACTTCAGTAACAATGCAGGCCTTTCATATACAGAATTTTCTAGAAAACACGAATAATCCTTCAGTTTGATGTTCAGAGCTTTGTAATGTCTTTCTGGTCACTCTGTGACATATTGAAATAAACACAGAGCTATTGTTTATTTAGATAGTAGGGCAGCATACTCAACAACTAACCACCTCTATTTCTTAATACTCTTTTTAAAAAAATACTGAAAGGAATCACTGGGAATAATTTTGATTGTAAAACACTTAAACTGATAACATCTGACAACAACCTGGCCACAAAATTCAAGATTAACAAATTTCCCTGCATGACATGAGGGTTGCTGTCCCCCCGCCTCTGCACTTTAGAGAACCACTAACTCTATTTTCTTTGCTTAGAGAGGAGTATTACAAAGGCACCATGTTAGCTTAGGCTTTCTTCAGTTTAAGCTTTTAAGCATTTACATTGATGGGAAACGGTGATTCTTGACCTTTTGAAGTCATTTTGCTTTGGCCATTACTCATTTGCAAGCTCATTTGAAAAGTACCTCAGAATCATCCTTAAGGCAAGAACTTTGCTTACGTAACTATTTTACTATACAGAGTGAAAAAAGAAATCTCCAGTTGGTAGTAGATTCTGATGTGTATTTTCCCCTCATTCCAGTGGAATCTTAATTATGCAATTATGTCAGTCAGTCTTTTATGTCAGCAGACAGTCTTTCTCTCAAAAGACTATTTATTCTATTATGTAAGTCTGTGAAGTAATCTTTGCTCCATTATGACCAGCAAAACCCTGTGGCATTGTGACTTCATTTTGTTCAATTCCCTTGTGAGAAAAATTCCCTCTACAGAAGTCCTGCAGAGAGCTTTTCTCACTATCTATGTAGAATACTGGAGTCACCAGCGCAGGAACAAATTTGTGTGGTGTATTTTGTCCTAATTTCTCCTTTTTGTGTGGATGTTGGTGTGCGTGGTGGGTATTTCTTGAGTATTTTGTTTTTGTTTTTAAAACAGTGAAAGGCAGCATGTAACATGGCATATCATTGAGTGGGTAGCTAGTAATCTCTTAAATTATGTCAGTTCTGTGTCTAAAATACTTTTCAAATACGGTGTTTGAACAGAAGCTTTCTGTAAGGTTGTGGTTTAAGCCCAGCTGGCAGCCAAGGACTGCGCAACTGCTCACTCACTCCCACCCTCCTGGTGGGGAGGAAAATCAGGAGGAAAAAAAAGAAAGTAAAACTCAGGGGTTGAGATAAGAACAGTTAATTAACTGAAACAAAATAAAATACGCTAATAATGCTAATGATAATTTTAGTGAAGAGGAGAGAGAGTAATAAAACCCAAGAGAAACAAGCAGTGCCCAGTCCAGTTCTCACTCCCTGCTCACCAGTGCCCAGTCCATCCTCCACCAATGATCAGCGGTTCCAGCCAGCTCATCCTGGTTTATACACAGCTATGGTGTTCTGTGGTATGGAATACCCCTTTGGCCAGTTTGGATCAGCTGTCCTGGCCATGCTCCCTCACAGCTTCTTTGTGCACCTGCTCACAGAGCACAGGAAACTAAAAAACCCTTGGTTTAAAGTAAACAGTACTGAGCAATAACGAAAACGTGTGTTACCAATTATTATTGTGATGCTAAATCCAAACCCCAGTGCTGTACGAGCTACCATGAAGAAAATTAATTATATTCGAGTCAAAAGTGCCTGGGGGGTTGCAGGGGTGTGTTTGTAACCAGGTGGTCTTTAAGGTCCCTTTCAACCCAAGTGTTTCTACGATTCTAGGAAAACTAAGAAATGTAGTTAAAAGGAAGATTCTCATTTACTTGCTTGTGTAAGTCAAAGGGCTTGGATTTTCCCAAGGATATGCAGTATTCTATTGCCAGGTGGTCTTAGAGCCATTAGTTCAATTAACAGGGCAGAAAACAGGAAACTTAAGATACAAGTTGTTGGCTAACATTGTTTTCTAGAAAAATGATAGTTAGAAAAATCTCTCTAAGCTGAAAGTACTAAAATTATTTGCAACCTAAAATATTAAGAACTTTCTCTCCATCACTTACAAAAACAATGAGCCTTATGGAGACTTGCTAAGGAAATTTATCAAAGTGGAGAGAAATACCTACCTTTTCTTTTTTTTCCCCTTTAACTTCTGGTCATTCAGCCCTATCAGCTGAAGCCAAAACATTTAATTAACTAGGCCATGATCACAGTTTGAGTGGACAGGAGTAGAGCTGTTTTAAGACAATGTCGTAAGTCAGACATAAGACCCCATTTTCCTACACAGTAAAGACAAATCCAGATATTCCCCTCTTTTAAAAAGCATAGCAGATGTTGGTTTCTTCTCTTCATTAATGGGATGCAAACTAAAAATGGAATCCCTGTTCCACATGGGGATGGTTACAAGTAGAGGCCACATTTCTTATGTTTAGAGATCACCTTACTTTCACATTGACCTGTATCTGTTCTCATATGTAAAGCAGGACATAAGAATTGCTTTTAACTTCAATGAGAGTAAAGAGAAATGTGTTTTTCTTTGAAATAGAAACGCTACATCTCTCTGGTCTGTTCTTCCAGTTCAGTAGAATATTTAGTCTGTTAATACTGATAAAATGAGGAATGTGTTTCTTAAGAAAAGGAAGTTTTGAGACTGCTTTCTCCTGTTCACTCATCTAAAGTCTAAGTAACACTTAAAATCTAGAGAAATAATAAGCCATTAGCCTAGTTTTGAGAGCCAGATTGGAGCAAATGATCTCCAGAGGTACTTTTCAACCTAAACTATTCTGATTGTCACCAGACAGACAAAGCAAACAACAGTGTAAGTACAGAATTTATACTCAAGTCCAACAGTGTATTATCAGAAACACAATTTTTTGGCTTTTTTCCCTATCTATTCTAGGTTGAACTCTAGCTAATCATTGCTGAATTTTCAGCCTAAAGTTCATCAGGTTTAGACCTATTTAGGCTTCTAGCAGATCCCCAAAATCTGCAGACTCTTCATGAATCGTCTCTACAGAGTATATGAAAATTACCTGTTCCAGAAGCATAAAGAATTTTCCCACAATTTTTGTAGTTGCACAAGTATGGGTGTTGTATCTGAGGACAGAAACACTTTCTCTCTTTTGATTGTTGGATGCGAGTATCTGTTGCCTTTCTGGTTCTTCTGCTGGAAGTCATTGTCTTATCCTTTCACTCCACTTTACTCAAGGTTTCAGATTTCCTCGTTTGGGCTTTTTATGACAACTATTGATAGCTGCCCTGAGCAAGACACAAGCTACAGTTCAGATCATCCTACACAGGATTTAGATGAAGCGTGTTCAGCAGTTAGAATGGCTGATCTAGTGTTTTGGGGCTACCAGAATACAGATGTGTTAATTGAAATCGGATATCGCTATTTGAAGTTTATGAAACTTTTGTTCAGGGTGTAGGGCAAATTTTTGATCACTTATGCCACCTGTTTGAGCTCAGTAATTACATTCAGTTCCATCTTGAAACTGTCAGCTTGTGTGACTCTATATTCTTCTGCTATGAATTTAAATCTTATCATCATGATGAGAGTTTTAGACTGGGTCAGGGCTCTCCAGCAAAGTAAGAAAGCACTGTGTTTTGACTGAACTTTCTTCCTGGCTATCAAAAGCTGTTGGAGGCAGGATATGCAGAATGCTGCAGTTTGTCCCTCATCCCAAAATTACAAACAAAATTTAATTGATCAAAATAACAGTGACAATCTGTCTTGCTGGAGTCTCACAGTGCTTGCAGCACTGAGGGAGCTCACAGATGCGGTGCAGAAGAGCTGTGTGAGAAACAGGTTTGCTGTGTGCATAGGAATGTCATGATGAGTGACATCCCTTTGTATCAAGATCTGCTACATCTTCATATTTGAGGAAGAAAAAGGTTGGAAGATTTTTAAGTCTAAGAACAATCTTGGATATTGGAATAATTGTTTACTACTATTACATGATTAATATTATTATTATGTTAAAGATGTCAGGAAGGTGTTTTACAGCTCTGCTTTTCTCATGCCTGTTCAGTGGTTCTGGGGACACGGATAAGGTGCCCCAGCTGAAGTCTGCTGTGCGGGTCTGGAGAGTGCTTACAGAGACACAAGGCCCTACCTGTGAAAAAAGAAATTGATTGATTGACTGCAGTTGTCTGTGAAAAGTCTAGTGCTATGCAGAAAAATTTACTGAATGTGAAAACTGGCAGTGCGGTTGTGCCAGGAATATAACTGTAATGTGACCCAACACCATGCCTCTGGTCTAAAATCCAGAAGGGCAGGACTATACTATTGATAATGCAATCTGTGTGAAGGAGACCAGGATGCATATCCTAGACTCTATTTTTGCCATCGAGTTATTGCTGGATGCTCCTTAGGATGGAGAAGAGACATGAGGGAAAACTGGATGAGAATGGGAGGGGGCACAACAGGTGTTGTGGACTTCATTCAGTTGTTTATGGTCACAAAGTTCTGAGGTCACACTTTTCTGTATATAATGACTGTCTTCATGGAACCACAGAATACTTTGGGCCGGAAGGGACCTTCAAAAGTCATGCAGTTCAAGCCCCCCGTAATAAGCAGGGACATCTTCAACTCTTATCTGGTTGTTCAGAGCCCCCACGCTTTGTTGTTAATCAGCTTCCGCAGGAAAATTTTGGTCTGCAGACAATCACACAGCCTGGCAATTTCCTGTTCACAGAAGTACCCAACCTGAGCATGTTTCATAGACTACTCAAAAATTCACCTTAGCAACTGTGGAGCCTCCCTCATACTTTGGGAACTGAGGGCTACAAACATCATTCCCCCAATTCTTTTTAGTGGCATGGTGATAACCCAGTGCACATCCTGTGAGAAAGCAAGCAGTGGAAAAATGAAAGCTCACTGCTGTGTGGATTTCTTTCAGGACACTACACTGGCCTCTACATCCATGTCCATGTACTTTTCATGTTCCTCAAGCTGAGAATGCGTGTTCCTTTCTCTCCAGAGGAGAGGAAAAAAGGTGATATTCAGCCCCCTCCATTCAATGGTTTATGTATGTGGCTGAAAAGTAAAATATTCAAATCTTTCTTGAGTTACAGGGTGATGAATATCAAGCAGGATCCTACTCCTTGCATGGCTATGCAGCCATTCATTGAGTGAAACAGCTTTTGAATTTAAGGGTTGCTTTTCGCATGGTGCTATCAAATGTTTCCATGAAAATGACTAGAATTCCCTGGCAGGCCCTTCTTTGGGTTTCACAACTCTAGAAAAGGTGAACCACCCCAGAGATGTGGTTTTCAGCTGCAGGACAAATGCCATTGCTCTAATTGCAGGGATCCTATTTTGTAAAAACACTAATACATTTATCAAGGCAGGGGTTTTGTCTCTGGCCTTGACATGTCAGTTGAATGCCTCAAATGCAAATAATCAGCAATAATACTGAAAGCAGTATCTGCTCAAATTTTTTCAGGGTCACGATGTTTTTCTGAGATACATGCACAAGAAAACAAAAGGTCTTGATCTGAAAACACTGAGGTGTCCATTTAGCAAGGTCTACGCTAAGTGTCAGACAATCTCTCTCTTGATGCAGCTCAGTCCATGGGGTTTTTGGTACAGCTGAAGAAAAATAGAATAATGTCAAGAAGGGATTTGCTGCATGGGATTATTAGTAGCAGATCTTGTAAGACTGACATAAAATCATTCATGAGAGCCACCAAGAAACTGAAGTCATGTGCTTTCCTGAGGTTTTAAAATTCAGTGTTGGTGAAGGGTGCATGCCTAGTGGTAAGAGACTCCTTCAGCTTTGGAGTAAAGCAATGGCTTCACAGTCTGTTGCTAGACCACATTCTGAAGCATAGAACATGCCTGCAAGAAAAAAGGTAGTTTACAGGAGTTTTCTTTAATGGTCCAATGATTTAGGAGCACAAGTCCAGTGAAAATCCTTAACTCTGTTACCAATAGAAAACTGTATGTATGAGAATGCCAGTACCTTGCATAAACAGTAGAACCCAGGTTTTTTTTCACATAGTTTCCCACAACACTGGTATTAAGCAGAATCTGTTACTGAAATGCACAGAGCAAAATAATCTTCAAATATCTCTTCATAAACCATGAAAATAAATAAAAGCTTTTGAACTTAGTGACCTATCATTCATTGTTGAAAGATAAAACTGCTGGATGATTTCGTGTCATCTTCTGAATACTGTAAATAAAATCCTACAGGCATTTTAATGTTAAATTTATACAGTGAGGTCTCCTCAGGTGATGGGAAAGATATCAGAAGTATGTATTTTTAAATTGTCACTCCAGGTAGTGTGGGCTATTCATATACTTCTTTTGGAGGATTCTGTGTTCATTATATTCAACTTGTTTTGGTTTTGTTTTTGTTTTGTTGGTTTTTTTTTTATTCTCTCTGTTTAATGTATACTTGTTTGTAACATAGAATCTGTCTTGCAGCCCTGCAAGCAGATCTGAGATTTAACAGTCAGACTGACTTCTTTCCTTTTCATGTATTGTCTGTAGTCAGAGAAAGCCTGCAGGCCTGTCGCTTCTCCTAACTTTCCCTGAGCAACTCAAATTTCTTTGGATTATTCCCCTGAGCTGCAGATCCAAAGCCATTTAAGACTAATAGGTGTGTACATGTGTAACTGAGTGAATGACCTGAAGCCAGAGAGGGTTTTGCAGATGTACCTGTGGGTCTGCAGTCCCTCTTTTACCCATGTTAGTCTGTTTCATGAAGAAGCAGATAAAAAGGAGCATCTGATCCCAGGAAGTACACAGTGCCAACATTTTTATAGAGAAGAAATATTTTATAGAGAAGTCAGTGGAAAAACCCTGCCCATGGAATTCACAGTGCTGTTTCCACCGAAGTGTTTTCACAAGAACCACACATAAGGTCAGACTCTGTTGCTGTTCATGGAAGATCTGTGACAAAGAGATTGGCAAGATCTGAAATTTTCTAATTGCCATGTAAACAGAAATTTTCCATAAATTGAAATTTCACTGCCAGAGGAAGTGAAACCAAGAATAGTTAAAGAATTTTCTTTTTCTACAGCTTTTGTGTCCTAGCATTTACAGCAAAGCCTTACTAGATTGAAGCATTAACCACATAATTTAACACAGCATCACTAGACATAACTGGTCATGCCTCACAAGAGCGGGGATCTTATTGTCTTCTGTTTGGATAGAGTCAAGTAGGAGGCTGACATACTACTTTGTAACACAAAGTTAATGTACCAGGAATCTGAGATTCAAGGTACTGAGATCCATCTGTTTACAAATGCAAACCTTACCCCTTTACTATGAGTTGTGGAACCGATTGTGTCTGTACTGCCTAAAGCTGGCTGTGCAGTTAACCCTCGTGGCAGGGGCTGTCTTTGAATGGGCTCTTCCTATATACCCTGCTCTGAATTGGAAAAATTGCAGCAAATTATTGGAGTACTCACTTTTCCCACTGTTATCAATCCGGTCAGGTTAGTTTCTGTGCCCGCTTCTTTCCTTTTCCCTGGAAAGTTTTATTGTTCCACAGGAACAGCCGTTCTGCTTGGGGATTTGTTGTTGTTGTTGTTGTTGTTGTTTCTAATGTGGAATAAATGCAGAGTGCTGAAGACACCTTGAAAATATTTGGTGCTATTCTAACTTAGTCTGGATCTGTACTACTTGATGAAGATTGTGTTATTCCCAAAACCTTCAACCATGGGTGACCATCCCTTAAAAAGTGATATACACCTTAAACTGTTGGTAATGGTCACTGTCCACACTGAAAGTTCAACATTATATATACATATACAGTGTGGGGAAGGAGAAAAACTATTCATATTTCAGAGAAAAAATAATTTGGGTGTCCTGGTGGATGAGGGGCTGGACATGACCTAACAATGTGCAGTAAGAAAGCCAAATGTGTCCTGGGCTGTATCCAAAGCAGTGTGGGCAGCAGGGCCAGGGAGGGGATTCTGCCCCTCAGCTCTGCTCTGGTGAGACCCCACCTGCAGTGCTGCATCAGCTCTGGGGTCCCAGCACAGGAAGGACATGGAGCTGATGGTTCGGGTGCAGATGAGGGCTGCCAAGATGATCAGAGGGATGGAGCATCTCTCATTTGAGGACAGGCTGGGCTGGGAGAATTCAGATTGTTTGGCCTGGAGAAGAAAAGGCTTTGGGATAACCTATTTGTGGCCTTCCAGTATCTGAAGGGAGCATACAAGAAAGATGGAGAGGGACATTTTACAAGACTGTGTAGTGACAGGGCAAGGGGGAATGGCATCAAACTGAGAGTAGTTTTAGAATGCATATTAGAAAAAAATTCTTTACAGTGATGCTGGTGAGGCACTGGCACAGGTTGCCCAGAGAAGTTGTGGATGCCCCATCCCTGGAAGTGTTCAAGGCCAGGTTGGATGGGCTTTAAGCAGCCTGGTCTAGTGGAAGGTGTCCCTGCTCATAGTGGGCAGGTTAGAACCAGATGTCTTTAAGGTCCCTTCTAACCCAAACTGTTCTATGGTTCTATGATTCCAGATCAGTGCAAGTGAAATCCAGACTCCCTTGATGCGAGCTCACTGCTGCAATAACAACAATACCACATTATATACGTTTGTGTTCATTGAGCTGCACTTACGTTAACTGAGTTTAGAATCAGTAGTTAATCAGATCTTTCCCAGAAATCTCCAGTGAATTTCAGAATGGCCAAGGCAAAACATATTTTTGTAATCCATCTTCAAATAGATTTTTTAAAGCCTTTGGTGCAACATAAGAATGTGGACATTTAAATTCAATTTTGCACATTTCATCCATGAGTACATTTTAACCTCAGTAATCTTCAAATATGCCAAAGCTAACATTGTCCTGAAATTCTCAAAGCACTGAAGAAATGTTTGTTAAGTGTCTGTGCAGTCAATACAAGACCAAAAAAAAAAAAAAAGAAAAGAAGCATCATTTTTTTTTACCATGAAGAATACTAGGGGAAAATAAAAAAATTAACATAGCTACACAGAAGAAGAGTCAATTGGGGACATCTGAGGATTAGAAAAAGGAACCTTTAACCGAAAGGAATGAAGTAGTGAGTTGGTGAATTTATCTGAGCTCATGTGAATGCTGCTTAGCTTTCTGAACCATCTGTGGGACATGTGGGAGAGACTACAAAGAAACTTTTCAGACAAAAACCTAAGATGAGCTTGGGCCCTATGTTCAGAAATGAAAACTGCTTGGACAGGTTTGGGATGTGTTAGAGAAGTACTGTCTTTTTAAAGCAGAAGTCTTCTCTGCTTCCCTACCAAGTGATCCACAACCCAAAGGGCATCATGAACCTACAATAAATGCCTCTATGGTAATGCTTTAGATTATTCAGATCTGTTGAAAAAATCAGGTATTTTCCAAACTCTGTTGGGGCAGTTAAGGAAGCAATTCCTTTGCTGGTGAATCTGTTTTAAATGTTGACTGACTGTGGCAACTTGAGATACTTTAATAAGGCATGGAATTAATATTTGGAAGGAGCACAAAGTTTAGACGTACACCTTTCCGAGACTAAGTGAATGCCAGATGAGGAGGAGTAAGCTTTCAGGATACGTATTAGAAAATGGAAGGCAAAATACATGATTCAATTACTAAAGAAATTTTATGCACTCAAGGAACATCACAAACTGACAGCTTTGACTGAAATGAATACATCAGCTGAAAGAAATTCGGCTGTCTGAAAGAGAACAAATGATGTGGAAACAGTCTGATGTATCTAGATGCGTTGTTAAAATGTCAGCAGAGTATTACATTAGTAAAATATGAATCCTCATCATTGTCAGGGTTCCAAACCTACTTATAAGTATTTTTGGTAATCAAAGTAGTACTGCTAGTCTAAAAGATGAACCTAAAGGATATCTAAAAATTAATCTGTTAGACCCTATTGAGAAGATCTAAATTTTGGTAAGATATAATCAATGCATACCTATCATTGTTAAAATTTTAAGGAAATAATAAATTGATACGTAATTGTCTCTTTGATTGTTTTCCTCAAACAGCTTGTTCTTTTTCCCTGCTGTGTCTTTAAAGTGAACTCAAAGATTTGCAGACCTATGATTCATCCATGCTCTTGATGCTAATTTGCTGTTGACCAGAGTATATTTGTATTTCAGCCAAAATTATAAGCACTGAGGTATACTGAAGTGTACAATCAACTCAGCAAATTTTAGTCTAATGAGAGGAAAAACCTTTAGGAAAATATCTGGGCTGAAAGAAAGAGACCAGGAGCAGAAATCATACTTTTTCTAAATGTTGTTTGATTGATATTATACGATTATTTTAGCGAGACCATTAACTTCCATGATATCAAAGAGCAGCTGAGATAATACATGTCTTTTAGAGAAATACTTCAGGCGGTATGCTGTCACCTTTCAGTAACAGACACTGCTCCTTTTAAGGATACGGAGATCAAGTTCTCTTTTTTAACTACCATCATTCCATTTCTGGTCAGTGAAAATATTTAATTTGCATTCTAAGGAATAATTTAAGTCTAATTTTTCTAAGAATTCAGGAAAGTTTAAAGTAAAATTTTTAGTCTAGTCTTGCATGGCAGACCCCATTTAGACATCTCATACAATGAAAACAAAGCGCACGTCAAAGCAAATGTGATTGCTGAAATATGACTGTGCATATCAATTTATATAGAGAGATGTATTATATATATATTTGTGTTGAAATTTGAAAAGTTTAAAGCATTTAAAAGTTAAAATTTAATTTTTTAAATTGACTCATGAAAAATTAAAGCTCCCACACTGAGATTTTTCTATGCTTTTTCTTTGCTTTTCTTAACTTCCCTTCTATTTTGGGGGGCGTGTAAGATATGCAATTAAACTAGTATTTGCATGCCTTATTGAAAGTAAAGAGAAGTTATTGAAATGTTGAGAGGAAGGACTTCACTGTTGGTATAACAGGCTGTGTTATACCCTTTGCCCTCCTGTCTTTTTGGTAACTTCTTTAGGTCAAACTGATATAAGCTCATATTTGACTTTCAGCAGCTTTGTTTGAGAGGTCTTGATGAAGTCTCAAAATTATTGCATCTTTCAACAAACCTGCAGATTTTCCCCTAGAAAGGAAATGGGCTTTGCCTGGCTCCCTAGTCAGACAGTGTAATATTTTGTCACATGAATATCCAAGACATCAAGCACAGAAAGAAGGAGAGTATAAACACAATTTCAGGAAGAACTGAAAGCTACGTCAGTGTCCACAGAACTGACTCATGTAAATTCAAAACCAGTAATAAATTATGTTTATATTATGTACTGTATATGAAAGCAATGCAGGTAAAGTTATCTTAATGTCAGAAGGTTTGTAAGGTTTGGTGCTAGTGCTCTAAACTGAAGTAGCTTTGTACTTTGGGAATAGATTTTCTCTTTAGGGAAACCTCAAATCCACTCTCAAATACGCAGTATCAGTATACATGTAAATTTAAACTCAAGTCTGTATAAATAATGACTCTGAGGTAAATATATGTGGATATTTGCTTATCAACTGTAGGCACTTTTTTGCCTCCTTTTTAACTCTGCTCCACAATCGAATTACCAAACATGACATTCTTGGAAAGGAAAATATCTGTACATATGTGAATATATTTAAAGTTTCCTAATTACACAGAGAAAACCCAGCCAAGTAACTTACCTTGTCTTTGATGCCACTGTGCTATCTCTTGTGTACTGCTGTGATAAAAACATGACACTGTTATAAACTGCAAGGAAACTTACTTTGCAAAGGTGGTTTTCACATGCAGTATGTGAAACTCTGAGACAGTGTGGACTGGACATGTCCATTAGAAATCCTCAAGCAGAGTAAAACTCAGGAGAAAACTGGAGAGTTTGAGGTCTCCTGTCTGATCGTCTGGTGTCATAAACACCTGAACACAAAATGGCTTCTTGCACCGGGGACTCTTAAAGGACAAGCCGCCGCCATCTTAAAACACCAGTACCAGCCTGAAGGACTAAGTGTTATTGTTAAAAAGACATTTGTTGTTAGTTGTTAAAAGGATGTTTATATACAGCTGTTGAAGTTAATGAAGGTTTTTACTGCTGGTCACCTCCCCGTCCTACGTCGACCCCAGACATTCCATAGGGAGGTGACCCAATCTCCCAAGGTTGTCTCCCCGTCGACCCCGGACGCCCCAGGGGGAGACAACCTCGCTCCCTTTTAAGTTAAAGACAGTTGTGCCTGTTAAATGAATTTAAAATTAAGTTGCTTGATCTCCTCCCTAGCCTTCGTCGACCCCGGACATCCCAAAGGGAGGAGATCCAATCCCCAGATCGTCTCCTCGCCGACCCCGGGCATCCCAGGGGGAGACGATCTCGCTCCATATA
>VZRQ01000114.1:877321-890436 GCA_013397975.1 Machaerirhynchus nigripectus | reverse complement strand
CTGGTGGTCTCCTAATAGAGACCACCCTTCAAAAAACCACCGGAGCGAGTTGTGCCTTTTTATCACATCTGGTATCAAAAATGTTGCTACCCAGATGAGATGTTTTGGAAGCATGCTTCCATCCCTTATTTGAGGCCAAGTTGCATATTTTGGAAATGTGTGTGGTTCAGTTGCATGAGGATGCTTATGCAAAATACTATTTTGGTTAAAAATCAAGCATCCAAAAATTTCCCGAGAGCTATTATGCATCATTAACACTTAGTCTTTACTAATAGTTTTCAACTTTTTTTTTTCATAGCACATTATTAACTCTGCCAATGGCACCATTCTCAGGTTTTTCTCTCTAAAGATTTTTCAGACTGACTTTTACCAAGGAGTGGAAACTGTACAAACAGCCAAGAGCAGTGGGGAGTGTTACTTGTTGCTAAATACTGACCCTGTTTCTCTGTCTCCCTGGCAATTTCCCACACATAAAGCGTTCTTGTCCCTCCTCTAGATGTACTAAAAGGAGCTGAAACAAAGGTTAGTCACTTTGATATTAGGCTGGAGTTCAGGAAGAAGTCTCTATGTTATATACTGGCTTTCCTTTTAATAGCTACGACCTGCTGGGAGTGCTTCAAGTTGGGGATAGGCTCTTCTACATGTACTGACTTTTACTGCAAACTCTAATAAGGACCAGCTGAAAATACCATTGATGCTTTCATCTATACTCTTTCATTTCTACTTTTTTTATGTCTTGTTTTGTTTGGTTTTTTTTAAACAAAGAACGGTGCACATCTTTGTCTTTTACCTTATGTCTGTCAGCACTTTTAAAACTGAAGTTGAAAACACAGAACAGTTTCAGTGCTCCTGGTGTACTCTGCTATGGCAGCTTCAGTCTAACACCTTAAAAAAAATCATGGAACCATTTATAATATACATGGGTCTAGTGTAATACAGGCAATCTATTTCACAGATATTTTCAAATTTTTTAGCTCTGCCCCTTCCTGTAACTAATCTTAAAACTTACCAAGTGTATCCTCAATCACAAAAAAAAAAGAAAAAAAACAAGAAAGAAAGAAATCTTACTATAGCTGCTGCTTTTATGAACAGGACCATTCACAACAAAAGTAGAAAATTCAAATTAAATCATATGTGAGAATGGCCTAAGCAGAGAGTCAGTCTCCCTTAGCTAGAGCATTATTTATAGAAAGTGGGACAGCTCTGTCAGGAGAAGCTCAGGTGCACTGTTTAAATTGCTGTACCAAGGAGTACTGAGCTCCTAGTGCTGCATTTTCACCCTCGTTGTGTTGGGCTCTAGTCCTAGGTGTGTATGAGAGCCTCTGTCCTGCCAGTGATTTGTTATCTAGGGAAGGCAAATGTTTCTGTTCTGGCCAGGTCCTCACACAGAGAACCACAACCTGAGAGCTCTGAGCAACATTCAGCCAGACCTTATTTACAGCGTAATAATTCAGGCGTTCATCTGGTGTACAGAGATTCAGGTTCCAGCCACTGGGCTGCCTTACAGCTTAATATGTGATGATATTGGGTTTTTTGTTCTTTTTTTTTTTTTTTTAGTAGCTGTGTATCATGGAATGTTTTGGTTTTAACTTGAGGTTTTGCTTTCATTTGGTTTTGTCTTTCAAGAGAAACTAAACTGATGACAAAACTCCAGCCAACTATTCAAATGTGCACCATTCTTGGACAAGCCCCTTTCTGTTGCTTTGAATACCACAGAAAGCTAACACGGGATTCAAAATTCCCATCCATCTTTTAGTTTAGCATTACTTCCCATGGTGTTTGTGTTTATGAAAGTCCCCTCCTGCTTCAGTCCTTATCCATGGCCCTGTGTTATTTTATACATGGGTTTGGATAACAGAAGTTAATCCAGAGGAAAGACATGTGATCTGTCCCCCATGTTCTCCTTAATAAAAATGTTAGAAGGATATTATATTGCTGCATATGAAACTGGTTTTGCTTTCTCTGTATGCTTTTGTGATAAGTCCTTAGAGACTTCCTTTTCTTTCTTTCTTTCAAGGTGACTTTCCAACAAATAGGAGAGATCATTCCCTTATTTCTGCTCCCCTGAGTAGACCCAAAAAATCAGTTCTCACTTCATTCTACTGGAAGTCTGATTTTTTTATATAGAAATAATTCTCATTTTATACCTAGCTTGACAGAAGACAGAGCTAATTAGTCTGACGTGCTTAATTCATTACTTGGTTTGTTTTAACTCAGTTTAGCCTGTCGAAGTTCACCTTTTGTGACACTTGTAACACATTTAATGACTCTATTTAAACACAAGTCCAAACTTGATATATTCCTGCAAAATCATTTTCATTTACGAAAGTGGAACTGTTTGGCTTCTCTTTTTAGTGAGACTGGAATCAGACTACTTCTGCTTCGTACTGTGCCTGGTAGTTTCACCCAAATTTGGGGGTAGAAGCATCTCTGACAAGGTGTTTATTATAAAGTTGCGTATGCTCTGCAATTTACTTAAATACTTTTTTTTCCCCCTCCACTTAACATGGACATTCAAAAAGGAGACATGGTAGTTCCTATGGATTATTGATTTTTCTGCTTCATTTTTCTAAGAACAGAGGTAAAAAAAATGCCATGAGGAACTAATAGACAAATAACATGCCCTTAAATTCCAGTCCTTTAAACTTGTATTTGTGTGTTCAGCTTTCTGTATATGGGAAAAGTCTCTGATTTGATTGAAACTCTCTGAAGCAGAGAATCGAGCAGATGTGTTTAGCCTCTGTTTAGCTGGGACTTTAACTGATTTGAAAGGGAGTTGGGTAACCAAGTCGTGATGCTTAACACAGGTTTCTGGATGCATCCAGAGTTTTAAACCCCTGAGGTGACTTACTGCTTTCCACTTTGTGCCAAGATTCACCTGTCAAAAATGTTTTAAATGCGATTTAATGCAATTATTGTTTCCTCCTCACTGGGTTCTTCCTCTCTCAGTGTGGAATTTGCTTTCCAAGAGGCAGTTTTAAGTCTGGGACTGCAGCTCATCAATTAACTTGGACAGGTCAAGGGCCACAATCTCGTTTGCAGACCACTGTCACCTGTCCTTTACTCCTTACGCAATCCCACTGCACTTCCCTGCAATTACTTGAGGACCAATTTATATTAAAGGGCCAGAACTCCATGTATTTGCATACGTCTCACCATGTCCATATAGAGATACATATATATGAATGAGAATGAAAGTAGGGAAAAGCACAGAATTTACAGCAGATCTTTAGTGAAGTGGAACTTACTGAACCTGAATAACTTTTTGATACCCAAGAGAAATAAGCAATCAGGCCAGATATTCAGGCTAAATGGTTTGCAGCTTTTCAAGTAAGTAGCTCATGTGTCAGAAGTCCATTCAGCCTCATGCATGCAAGGAGGGTCATAAAACATGTAGTTGCTTATCTATAAGAATAATTTATATGCATTTGCACAGTTACTCTACTTGGAGGATTGTCTAACAAGGTAATTAGAAGGTGTGTGGTTTTTATAAGGTGCATAAAGTGCTCAGCTTTTTCTTTCAGTCCTTGCTTGGTGTTGGAATTATTTTGTTACAGTGTAACATAGGCAAGCATTCTGTTTATTGAACACCTCCCCTTTTTCCATAGCCAAATGGCAAACAGAAGTACTGGATATTATGGAGCCATTCACTACTGTCAATATCTTATTTTCTGAAGAATAAAATGAAGCTTCGTAGAGGAACTTTTGGGGCAGGAATGTGGTTATACTCTTAATTCCTGGAAAGCAGAAAGTATTACTTACAAATAACACTTAAAATAGTTAAATTATCGTTACTGCTTGCCATTTCAGAAGAGACCACATACTTGAAAAGTACAGGGCACTGTAAAGGACAGTGGAGTGGGGTGCTTTGTTACCATCCCCAGAGGTGAATTTGTTCCCAGTGTTTTGCCAGACTGGTGGGTACTCAGAAACATCTTACGCTTCATTGGTCACCTAAATGTATATTGGCCATCTGCTTATTTTTTGTGATTTAAGCTGATGAAAAAGAGACAGAGGAGTTAAGATTAAAGAGGAAAAGAGAAAAGGCAATGAAGAACATGGAGAACAGTAAGAGTTGGCAAGCTTTAATGTAAATAGATATTGTAGAATTTTTGTCTGTGTAATGGGGATGATGCATGAACATGCAATATCTAGAATCATCCAAAACACATTTTTGCAGTCATGCTAATAGGAATTGTTTCAATTTATCAGCATGACTTCACTAATGTGAAGAAAATGTTTAACCTAGTCAAAACAGAATATGCAGCTTTTGCTGTTCAAAATTCACTTGTTAGTAATTCTAAGCAAATGAAGTAGGCATCAATGAAAAGTAGGTCATAATAGGAAGGTAATTTTACTTTATGTTCCCTTTTTCTCCCACATATTGTAGGGTTTTATTAGAATTGTATGTTTTCAAAAGCCTCCTTGAAATTAAGTCTCTCTGACTGGCTTTCATTGAAATAGTAGCACTTCAGAGCTCTATAGCCTTTCCAGTCCTGTTGGGATGGTTATACAGGGTAAATATTACGTGAAAAGTACTTGCAGAAGCCAGTCCAACTGAGAAAAATAGGTTGTTTATTTTAATTTTAGGTACTGTACAGACAAAGCTGAATTCTCTTAAAAATCACCACAAATAATTCATCATGTTATTTAGGTACTTTTTCCCTTGCCATGTCATCAGATCTAATGGTTCTTTCTTAATTTATGACAGAAATTCTGTGGAATAAGGTAAATGTCAACTATAATGATGCTGTTTGTTACGATGAAAACACAGAAGGAAATTATGTTTAATGCATCAAAGAAAGAAATTTCAAATAGGTTATTTCAGTTACCTTGATTTAATATGTCTTTTGGGGAGAAGGGAAGGAAGGAAAGGTGAGGGATTAGTACCAAAAGTAACAGTGTGAAAACACACATCATAAAGAATGGTTAGAGACTCTTAGATATGGAAACATATTTCTCTCATCTATGAAGGGAGAATTCTTTTAGAGACAACTAGACATAATAATATCCAATGTGTAATGACCAATTGGTGCCCTCTGGCCTGGAGAATTGTTTGACTCTTCACATAAAGAGTAGTGACTTATACAGTTCTCAAATTTATCAGTCATCTTTTTCTACCTGGGTCTTCATTTGGTTCAGGTAATGCTTTGTTTGTTGGAAAAACCCAGCACCAATAATTGTACTGGAGAATAAATCTCAGGCAAGACATGAGATTTATTTCGTACTGAGAATTTCTTCTTTTAAAAATCAGCATGCAGGAAGGAGTGCACACCCTAGTTCAGATCTTCTGTTACAAGAATTTATCAAGTGTTTCTGGGATCCTGGTACTAAAAACATGTGTAAGTTTACAGGTAAACATACTTTTTTCTCATGTTGCTGCTTCTTCTTGAAAGAGACCAGAGGGTGTTCCAATGCACCTGTACTACAACTTGGGAAATTCAAATTCTGCTTCAGATTTTATTACATAAGATATTGGGAATATGTTTGCCTTTTTGTTTCCCTTCCCAACTCTAGTTTTTCTCATGTAATCAGAATGCACTGTATTGTGGTGAGGACTATTTTTCTATGCTTTTTGTGCTGTATCTGCCACAATGAAATCTTAGTCTTGCTAGTATTCTCAATATAACAGTAATAGAACACTAATGATTATTATTAAATAAAGATGCAATAGAAAAATATGTAGGGCTTTGCAGGTGTCAGCATAACTACAGTGTTAAATAACCAGCAACATCTGCACTATTTGTCTTTCAGTAATAATTGGGTCCTATTTTTGTTAAACCACCAGATTTAACAGCTTCCTGCTACCTTTTCCAAACAGGTAAAATAATCTAATGTGCCAGGTCTTCCCCTGCTGGATCCATGGGCTCACAGAGCAACAGTAATTCTGTTTTCCAATACTACGCTTTTCTGATTATCTCTTCCACCACTTGTGGCAGGAAAGACTGAGCCAATTCTGGTCTTGCATTATACAAAGCAAACAGCGTGTGGCATTTCTGGTTCAGTGATGACTTCCAACTGGCCTTTCTTTTACTGTCACAGTTGAAACTGCCTCCTCTCTTCTCAGCAGCAGTGAAGGCGTGGAATGAGACCAGTTAAAATGGTTTGCTCTTGGTTGGCTCTTTCACTCCATGTAGTACCCAGAATAGTCGGAGTCCTTCAGCCGTGTGACACTAAAAGGCTAAATGAAGAGCTGCTTGGATCTGAACTGTGACTTCACTGTGCTCTGCTGTCTGTTATCAAAGCTTTGCTACAGATTTCCCTCTACTATAGCATGTCGTGATCTCAAAGATAGCTTTCCAACCTTCCTGACTTCTCTGTGCGCACCTTCTCCAGGGACTGGTGTATTTGGCTTGGAGTTCTCCACCATGGCTTCTAGCCTGTGCCTAGAACGAGCCTAAAGTCATGTAATGGGTGTTGGGAGAGGAGCTAGGAGTAAGATGCACAGGACTGGAACAGAAAACACACCCATATCCTTGGCCAATTGCTAGGAGTGCTGTCTCTGCACTCTCACTGCCGGTCACACCCTACCCAGGCTCTCAGACCTTGCTGAAAGTCACTCCACTCCTGCTGCCAATAGAAGATCCACAGGTACAAACTGTACCTGTGTCTGCAGCTGTCAGCATATTCCCTGTTTCTCTTGCTTCCCCTACGAGCTTTCTCCTCCATTTGTGATGAGCTTTTCACCCAGCATAATTGTGACGAGCTTTTCACCCAGCATAATTGTGACGTGGCTTTGGCAGAGAGTGCTTTGCATGTTTTTCACCCTCCTATAGCTCTTGAGTGAAAGAAAAGAAGGGGCAGAGGGACGATGGCAATAAAGGCCATGACTGTGAAATGTAGGGAATAATAGGAAGAGGAATAGAAGTACAGGAATGCCAGCAAGACAGAAAAGTGAAGCTGTATATTTACCATGTAAAGGTACAGTAAAACATCTTTGGGAAGAACCAGGAAAGACCTGGAACACAACAACTCTGCAAAGTGCTGAATAACAGGGAGTTTGAGTGAGAGTCTGAGAGACTGAGGAGGACAGCTAGCTGGGTGATTACAGAGACAGGAAGTATTTGGCATTAGAAGAATTTGGCTTAATATTCACTGAACAGAAGCAGCAAGTGAAGGGAGAATTTATTCTCTGGTTTCCTTTTAACATAGATAAGATTGAAAAGATGTTACATATCTATGTATCTCAGAGCATCACATTTGCTCTGGTACCAATGAAATTAATAACTTGATGCCACTTTTCTTGTTTTGTTTTCTCAAGTTGTTTTTTTTTTTTTCTGTTCAGACCATGCCCAATAAAACTTATGGCTCTTAGGCCCAGTGTCCTCCTCCCTTCAGCAGCCTAATAGCTTCTAAGCAGGGTACATAGCTTCTAAGCAAGGTACATAGCTTCTAAGCAGGGTACATAGCTTCTAAGCAAGGATGGCTCAGGCAACACAGGAGATCTATAACACGAGTTTAAATGAAGACAAAATAAATCTACCTCAGCAGCAGTCCCTGCAAAATCGCTTGATAACACTGGTTGCTGTAAGCGTTGACTTTACTTCATAACCACTTTCTGAGTTTTATGTAGTGAGGCTAAAGGATAAAACCCAAGCTCTCAACTAAACTCAATCATATTGTAGTTTTTGAAAAAGCAGAAAGCTTTGAAATTCTTGCTCTGTACTGCATTGATACTCTTTTTTTTTTTTTTCTTTTTCCAGTTCTCCAGCCCAGCAGAACAACTCTTGATTCTGGTTTTGTGATGCATTCATTTGTGATAAGATATTCAAGGCCACATCATGCACTGTCTGTTGAAATGCAGTAAATATTTAATGTTCTGTTTATTTCTATAAAGGCCAAATGAAATTACTTTCTATCTATTTACCTATCTGCGTGTGCACATACACACACACATACACACTCTTGCAGATATACACACACTTATTTAAATTTTGAAGAAACTGAGTGAAGGAAATTGGAAAAAGGGTACAATACTTAGCATTTTAAAAAATGAACGTATTTAGTCCTCAAACTATTCCACTAAGTAACGGCAAGATTATCCCCTTTATTCAGGAGGGGTGACAGAGGCTCAAGAGTGTATGTTTCACTCCAAATGTGACAGGACAGATGGAGTCAGTGTCTGGGTCACTACTTAGAATTGGAACAGTCCTATTAACCTGGACCTCTCTCATAATACGGAGAACAACCTAAAAAGTTGGCAGTAGGCTAAAGCTGTAATTTAAAGGTTATTTGGCGGTCACTGAAGCAAGTCTATTTCCTAATGGACAGATGTCCACTTAACTAAAGCCCTCCCAGATGACTTCTTGTTTGAAGCTATGCCAGGTAAAAGCAAAGACTGAGTGGATGTGTCAACTCAAGTAACCTCGTGGAGTGAGCAGCATTCCCCGACAGTCTGGGCACCAGCTCAGTGGCACAGGAGCATTTGCTTGTGGCACATGGCCTTTGGTAGGTCTGTCAGTCAGTTGCTTTATATCAGCACTTTTAGAATGCAAGAAGATAAAAAAAAAAAAAGTNCAGTTCCCATTTCAAAGTAGGTCTATATATATATAGCATTGCAAGGTGAGGGATATTTGTCAGTTTGTGTTTTTAAAATGGGGGGAAACTGTTATTTAGATTCAAATACTATTGTCAAATGGAACATGTTGCCCTACATAAATTAGGGTTGGAGGCCCATGGTTGGTTGTTTTACAGTCATGAAATATTTATCTGCCCAGCCTTGAGTACACCAAGTTTTAAATTTAGGTAGACCTTCTCAGAGCCTACATCATAATAATTATAAATAGTGAGAATTAATATTAATAACTTTTTCTTCCTCATGTAAATTAGAATACAATCTGGGAATGGTGTCCTTACAGGGAGATCCTGTGCCCATTTAAATGGCTCTCCACACTTACGTGTGTTATCACTATGTGAATTTCTTCGAATACCTGAAGGATCTCCTGGGCCTTAGAATTAAACAAATGAAAAGTTGACCTCTGCACAGTCAGAGCTGTTTGTATGGCCGAACAGATAGGGAAAGGGGCCTTACACTATTATACTATATTTAGATGACTGAAAAGCAGATGAAACTTTTGGTTTTAGCTTTCTCTCCTCTGTAGACAAGCTCAGGTCCCAGGTTGGCTTGGTTAAGGTAGCAGTGTGTTATATGTGGGTGTGAGGCAATACACTTTAGACAGACACTTCTTCCCTCCGCTGCACCTTTTTTACAAACACATCCTCTCTCTGCTGCTCCTCCCAGGGCTGCATTAATGTGCAACACTGTAATAGCTGATCAGTACAAACGTAAGGCACATCAACCATTAACCACACTGGAGCCAGACTATTGGAAAGGAGACAACCCCTCCCTGCGAGAAACAATGGTTGGTCGCTGGTGGCACTTCTCCCGTGGATGCCAGCATTGGAGCTGGAGTTGAGGGAACTGAGGGCATTTGGGGAGGGAAGCTGTAGCAAAGGAAGAGCGGCACGGCTGAAACCTGTGGGACTTGAGCTATCAAAGCGCCTGACGCAGCAGTCGCTGAAGACCTGTGAATGGTGATTATGGCTTTTTTAGGGGCCTGGATGTGTTCGTTGTTTCTTAGGATATTTTCACACTATTGGAAACTCCTCGGTTCTGAAATTACGTCTTTCCCCTAGCTTTAACTTTCTACAAATGTTTTGTATCTGTTGAATAGAAAAGACAATTTTTCTTTTTTAATAGTTTCATGATACCTTGAACTAACTACATAGCATAAGATTTTTTTTCACTCTGTTTAAATGGGTGACACCAGTTTTTGTTTTTAATGAATGAGCATTAAAGAGAATGAAGAGAGGAAGCAAAAATTACTTTATCTCTGTGGTGGATGTATCTTAAGTCAATACTGTGTTCATTATTTGGAGTAATTTTATTTGAATTTATTTTTTAAATTTACTTCAGTCTCTTTCCTCTCGAATTTTCATGTGGTGTTCTTTACCACTGGAATTATTATTCAGAAATCCACTCAAAGTTCTTTTTTTTATTACTTAGAGGGTATTTGTGAGCTACAAACTCTTGGCTGTCTCATGTATTCTGTTATATGTGTCTACAGACTTCTGCAAAAAATTCCATTTAGTGTGGCCAGTTTAGGGCACTAGAGGTTTTAAAGAGTCAGTAAGGCTATCTGGTTCCCAGATAAGTCCTCAAAATTCTTAGTATTATCTAAACTGAGGATTAAAAAGTTAAAATTTTCCAAAGGTTTCTATTACATTTCTTATTCTGCCTACTGTGCATTGTACATTATTAAAGAATACTGCTCTGACATGCCCCCCCAAAGAAGTGAATTAACATTTCTTGTGAACTCTGTTCTTTTGTGAAGAAGTAATAATGACTCAAGCAGCTCCAAAAGTTTCTCAGCTGAATCAGAATTTATTACTTGTAAAATTAATGCCCATTACATTCACTGATACTGTGCAGAAACTGCCATTTGTAGGAAAAAAACCCCTCCTTTTTCTGTTTGTCCTTATTGATAAAAGATCTGTGACTTGTACAGAGGATAGGGACAAATGCAGCACGTGAGTGACATGATTTGTGAGACTTTTGCTTCACACTGCTCATCTGTTGTTCTCTTTACATACCTTTTCTTTTGTCTCTAAAGCAATTCTAGCTGTGATTTGTTACAGCTCTTAGAAGAGAGAGTCCATTGAAGCCTGTGAAAATATGAGCCCTGACTTGTGCTTTGGATTGGGCTTGAAGCCTTTTGAGTGGTACTATTTGTAGGGAAGTTCTCACCTGCCAAGGTGGACCCAAGCAAAGTCGAAACTGCTGCTGGTGCTTTTTCTTGGTGATGTTGGTTATTGTTGGTTTTTGTTTGTTCATTTGTTTTTCTTTAAGTAAAGTAAATTATCTTGCCATTGGTTTAGTTTAGCTTTTCTTGAAAAGCTTATTTCTCCCTCTTGAAGTAAGTCCTTATATTTTATAGGTATACAACTAGGTTTTTGACAACCAGTCCCAATGGCTGGAGGAAGACATATGCAAGTCAGGAGAACCATGAGAAATATACAAGTCAGGCATGATGAACTTAGAAAAATTATAAGAAGATGCCTTCAAAGGAGGTTCCTTCTGAAGAAAATGGGTTGATCAACCTCTCATTGGTTGACTACCAGGATTTATCAATGGCTTGTATGAGTTCAGGATATAACTACCATGTTACGAGCACTTCTTCAATTTCTGCTTCCTGTCTCTAGTGGGACAAGAAAAATTGAAGTCAGAAGAAAGTGTAGTAAGACATAAAGTGGGGATTTAAACTGTTTTATAGAAACATACTAAACCTCTCAGTACAATTCTCTGTCTATGTAATGGGGATAATGTATTTAACTACAGCACGAGAAATCTGAGGATTAATCGGTTAATGAATTCATAGAATCCCTGAGCACGAAAAGTGCATTCTAAATGTTTCCTATAGAAAATTCTCCATTACCTAAAGAGAGAGGAAGAAAAAAGCTAATTCATTGCTTTAAAGAACTGTGCAAATTCCATCAAGAACACAGATAATTAAAGTAATATTAATAGATTTTTAGGTCTTCTTTTTCCCCTCGAGGCCAGGTGTCCCTGATTTTTTTTTCCCTTCTCCCCTTCAAGCAACGTCCCTGACTCAGTTGTCAAAGACTGAGAAGCAGAAGTGCCCATCTAGCTTCGAACTTGATCCCCACAGTGGAGTTACAAGGTTAAATAAATGGGGTGGGTTGGTTTTTTTTTTATTTTAAACTGAACATAAGACTTCAAAAAGATTTTCTTTCCCCCCTCCCCCAATGTATTTTTAGGCTGTATGCACTCCTGCCTATGTCTCTTCTTTAGTCCCAGTTGAAGATTTCAAGGGAGACGAGGGCTCTATATTGTTTCTCCCTTGTATTGCAGATAGGGGGAGGAGGTGGTTATTAGAGAGAAGCGCTCTCACTCGCTCGCTCTCTGTGTTTCTCCCTCTCTGGCTGATAGCACTTATCTCTCGCTCTCTCTCCTTCTCCTAGGTGATCCATTTCTAGGCAACGTGCTGGCTGGTGCTGGAGCTGCCAGCTCTCTCTGCATCCCACCAGCAAAGCAAGCTCCAAAAGCAACCTGCAGACCATCATCTGCTTTCCTCTGCCTCGCTCCGGGTACTCCTCCTCTCGCTTCTGCCCTGTCCAACCACCACCTTGCGCGACAGAGACTGCACGCTGGGCTCCATTGGCAGATTTATTTTTTTTTTATCTCCAGTTGTGGGAAGCGATTTTTCTAAGCGAAGGGTGGGGGGAAATCTCTGCATTACTATCTGCATTACCTTGAAGTTCACTTTGTTTTTTGGCCTCCGGGGGGGCTTTTCCTGCAGGAATCTGGCTGCTGGGAGCGGGATCGCCTGCTCCCTCGGTCGCCCGCTCCTCCCACCTCGCTGAAGGCGAGCTATTTGCTGCGGGCTCCTGGGGCTTCTCTGGCCAAGAGGGTTTGTGCGTGTCTGCTTGTGTGTGCTTGTCTGCTTGTGTGTGCGCGTGTGTGTCTGTGTGTGTGAGCGTGTGCGTGGTGTGGGTTGGAAGTTGCTGTGCAGCAGCGGGACCGAGCGGATCCCTGGACCCGGCGGAAGGATGGGGATTGTCTGACCAGCAGAGGCGTCTGCTGCCCGCGGCGGCGCCCGGGCTGGATGGATTTGCTGCCGGCGCTCCCAGCAATTCTGGTGCTGCCCAGGAGCCCCGCGAAGTGACGCGGGGTTTCGCCGAGGAGAGAAGCGCTCGGAGCCCCGGGCTCGCTCCCTGACCAGCCGCGGCTCCGCGCCAGCCATCGGGATTTACACGCTCCTCCGGCTGCACCTCAAACTCTTGGGCTTCCTGCGCTGCACTGTCCTCCGCGGCGGCACCGTTTGGCGAAGAGATCTGTTGTTATAAAGCCTGGACCTCCGGAGGAGATGGAAGTTTTCTCCCTCATCCTGGTCGTGTCCGTCTGTTGGACTCGAACCTGGAAAGCGGCGATTGCAGACTCAATCATTCATATCGGTAAGAGGGTGCTGCGCCTGCTGGTGCTGCTGGACACTTTTCCAGCTCTCCTTTGCAACCTTCCCTCTCTTGGAAGGCTTTCCCCCCTCCCCCGCAGCCCCCACCGTCTTTTGTCGCTTGCTGGCTTGCTTTTATTTGTT